>JABACO010000004.1:8266575-8569827 GCA_013339895.1 Ephydatia muelleri | reverse complement strand
ATTAATATTCATGTGAATGAAACTAGAGTTGCCTGAGCAAATCGAGCGAGAGATGTGCATTAACTTTGCACGGCCTGTATCTCCGCAACGGATAGAGTCAAAATTAAGGAACAGCAATAGCTATAGGACCCCTCTTGCACTTCCTCCGTGCAAGTATTGCAACGTCCGATACCCCACAGGGACCTATGATCCCGTCATAACTTTCGGCAGGAGTAATCAAATCGCTTCAAATCCGGTTTGTAAGTAGACCCCCCAAAAGTATTTTACCGTCCGTTCGGAAGTTATAATGATGTAAACGCAAAGGATTTTTATAACATTTTATAATATTTGGATCACGACATTTTGTTCTATATTGTTTGAATTGGTGTTTGGGTTTGGTACTTACGGTAATAAAGAATACCGTATGTAATCTGATATTGTACCACAGGGCTATCATTGTCATACTATCTATGCTAAAATCACTCGGGAGTATCGTGTTCACCTGGTGACCTGGAAGCACGGGCTCTGTGGGGAAAAAATGGTAAGTCATATAAAGTATCTGCCAAATGGAAGGGGTGTCCCTGCACTGCTTGGTGCGATAAGCCGATTTGTATATATGAGTGTTTGTGCGTGTGTGTGTGTGTGTGTGTGTGTGTGTGTGTGTGTGTGTGTGTGTGTGTGTGTGTGTGTGTGTGTGTGTGTGTGTGTGTGTATGTGTATTAGTGTGAGTTGTATTGTGGTCCCTTTTCGGATGTTTGCATCCACGTTCCAGGTGCCGGCTGCGGGCACACTTGCGGGCGCTCGCGCGCGTGTGCGTGCGTGCGTGTGTGTGTGTGTGTGTGTGTGTGTGTGTGTGTGGGCGTGTGCATATGTGTGTATGTGTGTGAGTGCGTGTGCGTATGTGTATGTGTGTGAGTGCGTGTGCGTATGTGTATGTGTGAGTGCGCGTGTGTGTGTGTGTAAAGTGTGAGTCATATTTTTACACGTAGTATCTACATGTAATGCATGCATGTTTTAGTACAATGGTTCCCTTCCAAATAGAACGTGCACTCAGTTGATTTCTGCACACTATTCCTATAACCTGTCATGGCTAGAGATCCAAATTACACGCAATTAAACCTTTATACAAACCCACTGGTAGGGTGTTTTCTTATTTTGTCACACCCAGGATCTGGCAGATCTCCTTCAATAAATCTCCTTCAATGTTACTTCCCTGATCAGTGTGCAAACTGTCAGGCACTCCAAAACGAGAAATGAAAGGGTGCACAAACAAATCGGCTATAGTCTTTGCCCTTGGATAAGCCTGAACCCACTTAGTAAATTACACATGACCACACAAGGGAATACTCTCACCAATAACTACCATCACAGGGATTGTAGCCGGCTTGTGCTACTTTTTGCTGTTTTTCACAGCCTCCTGCCAGATGTTCTCGTGGAGTAGGGTAACAGATGACCCTGTGTCCACTACATGTAGCGTGAGGGAAGGGCCCTCTACTGTGTACACCCTTAGCGTTAGTGTGCACCCAACAGCGGACATAAATTTCACTGACCTTAGTTTGTCTATGTTCTGAGATGAGCGTCATTGGTGACAATCCCTGTGCATGTGGCCTGATTTCTGGCAACTCCATGAACTTGTTGTGATAATACCAACAATGGATTTTGTTCAATGTTGTGGCTGCAATGATTTGTTCCAGCCTACAACAGCTAACATTTATGCCTCATGGCTTTGCTCTACACTTTGTGGCTTGCACGTTTCATTGTTTGGCATTGTTCACTACATTTTATTACTTAATTGATGTTTGCCTGCAACCACACATAACTTTCCATGTTACTATGCTCTAGGTGATGTAAAGTTTCTTTTAGCTACTTGCAATTGGCACCATGTCCCTCTCACCCTACAACAGAGCAACAATATTCAACCATTTCACACACTTTGACGTGCCCACAAACCCATCACACACCTTACCAAGAAGAGTTGCCCAACCCTTTCAATGCAAATTTCTGCACACTTAATAACTCTGGAACAGATTTTGTAGCCATGCCATGCTACTTTTCTGTTACAGGCAACATGCTAAACTGACCATTGTTGAATAAGGAACCCTCCATGTAGAGACTTTGCTTGTCTTAACGAAGGGAAAACGAGATAAACTAGATATCAATTTTTGGTGTCTGTTGCTCAGCATGGCTAGCTAGCTTAGCAATGTTATAAAATGAAAGTATAACGTTCCTGTGTTGCAATGGTGCTGCTGCAAATGGAAGTAGAAGTTGTGATTGTACTATTCGGCTCACTGCACATTATTCACAGAAATGGAAAGTAAATCAGAAAAGGAAATGTACATGCTTCATCATTGTTTTCACATAAATCAATACACTAGAAAACTATCTCCAAATGCACTTATTGCTTGATGCGGTACATCCCTACAAGTAGTGCACTGCGTTGTGTTTGCCACACTTTTTTTTTTTTCGATTGCAGCAACATACACTTGACACTGTACATGTATATAGCACCATAAAATACAATGTACGAAGCAATTAATTGTCGTCCTGCCAATGAATTAAGTTGTGAGGTGCAACTATAGTCTCACTGCAATTATCGCCTCCAAGCAATAAAAACAAAATAAGCCTACGTACGTCATAACCATCACCACATTAATTACCACTAGGCAGTCCAGTCCGTTGATATCTACACAGTCCCCTTGTCCCATGCATGATACATGTACATAGGGTGTGTGGCTACCTCCACTACAAATGTGACTACCCAAACTGTAGTACTTGTATTTGCGAATCATGCGTACCATGATTTGGGGATGGCATTATGGGGTAGACATTGTTGGTCCAGCTTTTGCACTGGACCAGTGAAGATGTGCACCACACCTCACACACACGCACATACACACATACACATACACATATACATGTACACACACATGTACACACACATGTGCACACACATGTGCACACATAAACGTAGCATCACAGGGCTTGGGAATGACATCACGGATTGGAAGTGTTGGTCCAGCCTTTTGTTTGCACTGGACTCGCTGGATCATACTACATGTACACACAGACACACACATTAACACATCATGCACACGCAAACATGCACAACTCGCTTAACACTAACACACACTGTACATGTATGTACATACAGTACACAACATCCCTCTGTTTTGATGTGGCTTCTGGGATTGCCAGTAGTACCAGCGAATATCAAGTATCTGGGGATGGTTATAAGGAATGTGATAGTGTGTGTACACGCATTGTACAACTCGGCTGACCCTGACGCTAGACACATGATCCTTTTATTTCTACCGTCCTACATGTATCGCTGTGTTGCAGGAGTGTTTCCTACCCAAGCGGCTGCTGAAGATTATTGCGATCATCATGGCAACTGGCATTGTGCTGTGGTTGTACAGTTTTGGAGGGATGTATGGACTGCCGTGGCCAGACCTGCAAACTGTCGGTTTGTATGTCAGCTCTAACTTAGACATTGCTGCTGTTTTGGAGGGTTCCCATAAGCAGGAGCAAGGTAATGCAGTGTTGCTACTGCATATGTGCATGTTTGTAAGCTACTACCATGTGTTAAGCAGTGTTTGCATTTCCTAGTCAGCAGAGTTAATTGATTTTGAATATGCTGTATATGAACTGTGAAGTGGGGTTGTATTAGTGTCCTGAAATCAAATGTTGCTGTAATATGTGTAGGGTTTTGAATTCCAACGTTACATGTACAATGTACAGTGTATTGCATTTAATACTGTAATAATAAACTTACATACAAATACAAATTCGAAATATAAATATTAGCCTGGCATTTATTTTTATGAATTATAGTCATTAATAAATACTGAGTACAGCTCGTATTATTTGAATTGTGACTCAAAGCTCCATAAAGAAATGGCAACTGCCAGAGATGCATGGAGATGGAGGAAAAAACGAAATTTACTAGTATTGATGACAACAATAATGTTCAACAATGAGCAGAGATGATGCTGTGGAGGGAGAAGTCCATGACAATGATAGTAAGATTAGATGGGGAGTAATCTCAGCTTCCTGATGACGTAGCTAAGTTTTTTAATGTAGCAATATTTACACAAGACGCGTTTTGGTCATACTGTAGCGATATGATCAAAACTTTAAACCTAGACATTGTTATTTTATGCACCAGCAACATGTATGTGCAATTGTATTAGGATTCAATTACAAATTTTTCGGCAACAATTAATTAATACGAATTGATTATTTGGGTCAGTTTCCGAGAAAATGAGCCTTCGCTATATATATATAAAAGTTATAAAAATCATTCACGTTTGAATCGCTATAACTTCCGAACGGTACATGCCATCAACATCCTATTTTCAACACTTCATACCACACCATTTCTCTATGGCAGAATATGTTTTGGGGTCTTGCACTTGCTCCTTGCCAGTATTGCAACGTTCGATACCCCACTGGGTTCAAACCCGCCATAACTTTCTGTAGGAGTAATCAAATCGCTTCAAATTCGGTTTGTAGGTGGAGAGGTCCTATATCTATCTATTTGTTCTGTTCGTTAATTTTTATGCAATCCGTTACGGAGATACAGTTGAACAAACTACGTGCACATTTTCGCGCTCGTTTCGCGCCAATGATTTGGGCAAATTGCGCTCCGCTCAATGTATGGGGAGGCGGGGATTATTACATTGGCGCGAATCAAGCGGGAAAACGTGCACGTAGTTTATTCAACTGTATCTCCGTAACAGATGGCATAAAAATTAACGAACAGAACAAATCGATAGGTATAGGACCTCTCTATCTACATACCGAATTTGAAGCGATTTGATTACTCCTGCCGAAAGTTATGACGGGTTCATACCTTGTGGGGTATCGGACGTTGCAATACAGGCACGGAGCAAGTGCAAGACCCCAAAAAGTATTTTACCGTAGAGAAATGGTGTAGTATGAAGTGTTGAAAATAGGAAGTCAATGGCGTGTACCGTTCGGAAGTTATAGCGATTCAAACGTGAATGATTTTTATAACTTTTATATATATATAGCGAAGGCTCATTTTCTCGGAAACTGACCCATTTGTAATTAACTTTATTTTTTACAATAACATGTCTTGTAGAACAGGAACATGTTGTAAATTCTTTTATTTGTCATGCACAAATTAAATACACTAAATTTAAATTTAGTGATTAGATATGTCTGTACTGTATACGCAACTTAAAACATGTTTCCGGACTTCCTAATCCTATGGGGTCACTGTCCTAGGAGATTCCAGCTCACTCTATAAAAGAGTGATACATAAAATTACTCAATCTTGGTCATTAACAAGAAGCGCAGGCCATTTTGAACTTGGATCTGCACATGATATGTCAATGAAGGGAAACATTGTTGCTCTGTTTAGTTCTACGTGTTTACTCTACAGCTGTATATACAACTGTACATTAGTGTTTTAGATTCACTTACATGTTCTACATATATATTTACTCTCATCCACCGTAAAACAGGAAATTTTAGACTCAAAATTGTTAACTTTTTAATTATTGCTGTGATTACATGTATAAACTTCTGCTGATAAACATTAAATTCGTTGATTGTTATGATGACTATTGTAGCTTCCTCAAACATAGCATGATGCTTTTATTATACTCGCTGATTTCAGCACTAATAGTGGAAGTGTGTACGTGATTTAATTTCTTCATCTATTCGGCATGTGTACTTTATATATACATGTACTCGTGTACATGTCATGTTAATGCACAGTATGTCCCACAGCACCTGACACAAAAGCAAGTCTGCTGTATTTGAACGTCTCAGACACACAACGCATACCATTGGAACGTGTGAAGCTACCAGCTGACGTCAATGCTTCAGACATCTACATATCTGTCCTGACCATGCCGCGAAACCACCCAACAAGATTTGCTACCCATCTCTTCACGTGGATGCAGACTGTTAACCCCGACCAGGTACATGTACATGTAGGTGTGTTACTTTGAGGGACATAGTAATATCATGTTGAGGAATGGTTCTATGTACATGTACATTGTACATGTGTGTCAAGTGAAGATCGGTGAACTTTTGTCATAAGTACAAAGCACTTCAATGTTTGAGCTAACTAAACTTGTGAATATTTTCCTACTTGTACAAAGACACCGAGTGTGGCTGTCACAAATTAGGGTTCTCTGATGAATACCATTCTTTGCCTCATTCAGGTGAAATTGTGCTGTATTAGATTGCCTTGATTTTTTGTGTTGTAAATGCTGTCTAAGTGACAAAGAGAGAAATAATAAATAGTAGACCCTGCCATTAGAGGATCATCCAGCGTGTTGTGGTTGTTCCGCTCGAGTCAGGAATTTGGCAATGTGCAATCCTAGGATTGCGCTGCGCAATCTAGGAATCCTTACTTTGGCCCGCAAAGGTATTGCAAAGTGAAGTCGTATCACAGCTACCTGTAGTGTATGTTGTTGCCAGTACATTAAATCATTCTGTTCATATTGATACCAAACTGAAACAGTTGTTCATTCAGAAAGTGATCTGTACAGTTTGGAGGAAGAGGTCACATACTTAAAACCTAAAACTTTCGAGTTCAGCATTCTATGGGATGTATAAGTTGAGGGTAGGTTTCAATTGAACTACACAAGGCAGACACATTACTCATAAATGCATATAATAGTATGCAGCTTACAATTGTCCATGATGGATACAAAGTCACCAGACTGACTAAGAAGGGTATTTTGCATTCCATGAACAGCTGGAAACTGTTGTGATAGAAGCTTGCAGGCTCCATTCATGTGCTTGTCACATAATAATCCTTCATTCATGATAACATCCTTGTCAAACTGATGCAAATCAAGAGCTGGGATCCAAATCTGAACAAAGAGCAGGAGTATGAAATCAGGGACAGCATTTTAAAAATTTGAGCCATAGAGAAGCCAATGACGTCATGGCATCTGGTTGTTGGTGCAAGACTGCTTGTACAAGAAATTCATGCAGATGCAAAAACCATGGGACCATTTGCACATGCAAAGGTTCAGAATGCCAAAATCAAGCAAGACAGGATGCCAAATCAATACAGGGGAGTACTAAGAGAGGCTGAAAACCTGGAAAACAACAAGTAAAATGTCAGGTATATTTGTTTGCATGTAAAGTTCCAGATCCCCTTCATATCACTCCAAATCGCCCTCACCAAGGCAGGCACTGAGAATTCCAAATTTGCCCCTTCAAGTTTAGTGTGAATTGTATATTTGCAAGGCAATTAAATTCACTGCATGGTTTTATACACTGGTACTCACTTTAAATGATAGAGATAAAATGCCTCTCCTAAGCATTCTACAATCACACATGGCAGTCTGTGTGAGTCTGTGGATGACCGATCAATCCTTGGGATTTGAGCACTGACAAAATCTCCCACATTAAATATTTGGATCTGCATATTAATAACATACACTATGCTACATGCAAACACCCACATACCCCATGTTCATAGCGGTGGTAAAATGGTGATATACCTTCTTTGTCTTCCTTTGGTGTATTTCAGTTGCATCCTCGCAGCATTTTGCCGGTAACATGCATCTGCCTGCTCTCAAATTCTTTTGAGCTTATCAGATGAAGTTAGCGAAGTGTTGGTATTGACTATACTTTGTGGAGAGTTGTTAGACTTATTTTCGACTGTGAATTGAAACTGATCATCTGATTCAGAGTTAGACTGAGCACATGACTTGGAAGGATGCCATGAGTATCTGATTCAGAGGGAGGCTGATCATCTGATTCAGAGGGAGACTGAACATGTGACTATGCTGGTCATCTGATTTGGAGGGAGACTGATTTGGAGGGAGACTGGTCATCTGATTTGGAGGGAGGCTGGTCATCTGATTTGGAGGGAAGGTAATCACTGATGATGCCTTCTAAATCTTCCTCCATAATTTTGGACTCACACTTCTCACCAGAAAAGATTGTCATGGAAGCTGGCCAAAAACTAACTCATTCGTTGACCCCATGAAGAGTTGTGTTCAACTGATCTGACTATACACATAATCCATGATTTGGGTAAAGTCAGTGTAGCACCACCATCCATGCACATGAAAAGACACTATATGCACACATATACCCATGTAAGCCCATGTAAATATAGTATACATGTTAGCAATTGAGCAACTTACACTGAATAATGGGAAGCCTTTCTGACCAAGGAGGAGTATCTGTGTCAGATTCAAGGAGACACACACCCTGCATTTTCTCCACTGTCCCATTGCTGACCCTGGCTGGCACTTTGGCTGGCACTTTGATTTCTTGGGTTGACAATAGTGACTTCCCCAGGCCATTCCTTGTGCAAACTGTCCAGTTTCATTCACTAACTCACAGCCGTTGTCATAGTGGAGAATTTTTGGTGTTCCTACAGGTAGGTAGCTGAACACTTGATTCTGAAGGTTTAGAGCCTCTTCAGCAGCTGATGTTTGGCAGAGGGCAAAGAGAACATGGAGCTTTGACCAGTGGTCCATGTAGTGGCCAATCCATTAGTATGTCCCATCTGGACAGTGCCTCATGTCTATGAGATCCATCTGTATGCACAACAAAATCAATGGACATCCACATATTTATTTTAAATCAAACTACATTTACACATGGGGTGGGTAGGGCATTTGATAACACTGAATCATATAACTAACTTTTAACACTACTGACAGGGGTTTACCTGCCCTCTTGTCATAAATCCTGATGATACAATGCGTTTCAAGGGAGCTCTTGTTGTCTGTGGCTTCCACATGTGATAAACAAGGCATACGGCTACATACTTGTCAATGGTAGATCTGGGCACACACTCAAACAACTTCACCACTTCAGCTATTGTCTGTCTTCTTTGTGCCAATATGGCCTTTACTTATTGCATGGACTCCATGGATGACATCATAGAAGTCCTCCACAAATGCAATACACCTCCAGCCATTGCAAAATATAACTTGCTATGAACTGCTCTCATTAATATCTAGCACTGCCAAGCTAAATATCCAAAGCTTCCCACTTACATTAGCTTTTGCAGGTATACACAGCACATCCTTAAGTCCCAGAGCTGAATGGGATATGAGCTGATACCTTTGCTCTTCATCCAATGCCTGAGTGTAGTCTTTCATATCCCCTTCTTTCTTGAACAGTCTGATAATGTTCTCTCCCTTTGCTGTGGAGATCGGTTTGCTTCCTTTATTGTCACTGTGAATCAAAGTATCTTTGTAGAACTCCTCAAACATCTCTTTTTGCTTGTCCAGCCTTCGCTCACCGTATTCTAGGATTGCGCACATGCGAACAAATCACATGTGTAATCCTGGAAATAGGGTGCACAATCCTTAGATTACACACCAAAGTAAGGATTCCGAGATTTAACAGCGCAATCCTAGGATTGCGCAAATTCCTGCTTTGCACATGTATGTCAGGACGTGTCATTCCTAAACACTCGGGCTACAATTGCATTTCATGGTAGAGCATGTACATGTACACTGTATGTGTCACAATGCCCTTGATTTCAGAGGGCTTTGATTTGCATGTGCAGCCATGTACTTGTACTGTACTTGTGTTTGAAGAAATATGTTTCAGGTGAGGATAATCACGGAAGCGAGTGATGATGAGTTCATAAATGGAGCTAAAAAAATGGGTAAGCTGCTGTGTTAACTATTTCATTGGCAACAGCACAATATTGCGGGTGCTTTTTTATCTTACCATGAAGGTTTTTGGAGTCAACAACACATTGTTCAGAGGAAAAGTGTATTTGCTTATCGAATTGTCTGAAGCTGTTTACTACGTACATGTACATGTAAGAACGTTTACCAGAAATGCTTATTCCTCACAATACCGCCTAATGCCGCGACACTGAAACATTATTCCACTCTAAAGTTCTTCAGGATCATTGCTTCTGGTTACTGAAGCTGTGATCATGAAGAACTTAGTGTCAAGTGCATTGGCAATTATTGCGGTAACATTTCTCCTGAACAATGTGTTTGTGGCCCCAAAAACATTAATCAGTGGTTAGATAAAAAGTGACTTCTTTATAGCAGCTAGACATGCAGTTGCCCGCGAAAGAGTTAAGGGTGGACTTCTTTTGGGGGGATGTCTTTGAGCACTAACCCCCCACCCTCCCTCCTTTTTTTCAGAACCAAGTAATGAGATACATTACATGAATTTTCGCATTGTGTTAAACAAAATGAAGCGTTCAAGTGCACGGAGTAGAAGAGTGCATGCATCTGCTGCAATTTTGGGTTGAAATCAATGCTTTGTATACATGTACATGTAGTCTCATCCAATGCTAGTGGCTGCAGCAAGAAGAAATAGTAATATGAATGTTATACTTCAGTATTTCGTGTCAGTTTTATTGGAACCAAACAAGCAATATACATGTACATGTACATGTACAAGTATGTCTATTTGTTGTGTTTTCCAACTACAAGTACATTCATAATGCCATGTCACAACATAACCCATAATTGGAATTCCCAATACACCTGTACAGTACATGTAGTTCTCCTCTTTCCCATCCTCTGTTGTAGGCATTGCTGAGTTGTGATTAAAAAAAAACATTAATAATGTATACAACCGAGTCAATTAATATAAAAGTCCCCGATACCCTCCAAATATTGGTTTTGAACTACATTTACGTATTGCTATTCATGTAGCGTAAACAGGCATTGCCATTCTGATACCTTGATATGGGAAAGTAAGTTTCCTGTGCTTCATCACAGATCTTAATGGAGGAGTGTACAGCGTGAGGAGGATGGCAGCCACTCTTGCAGTAGCACGCACTAGTATCATGTTGAGGTGTCCTGAGAGCTTATTGTGTTAATCTAAATGACTTCCGTGTCATCCCAATTTATTGGAGATCGTATTGCTGTTAAAATAAACTCAAACATATATGCAATGTGTAATTGTTTGTTTCTATAAGGAAACATGTACAGTATTCTCTGGTTGGTAGTGCTTTCACTGTCAGATATGAATTTATTGGTTTTACATTTCTTACGTTTGTTTATTGCAGGTTATCACGTAGTGCCTTCGGGTTGCCATGATATTGGTGATCATAATGCGTAAGTAAAGTACAGTATACAAACATCTGCACTGAGTACATGGCTTTAGGTACGATAAAGAGCATATAAATTTACACTGTGTGCATTCAATAATTCTGCTGTACTATTTCATACAATGCAAACATTAGTATTCATAACTATGTCAACATTGAATATACATGTATACTGTATGGGATTATTAAAATCTGAATATGATTTGGATGTCGCACATTGACCATAACACTTAAGCATTTTAGTGTAAGGATAAATATTGAAATCAAAGTCCTGAAACTGCATGTACATGTACATGTACCTCTTTATTCACCCACATTCAACAGTGTCTTGTACTTGCTAAAATTACATTTATGTGTAATCAGACAATTTGAACTATGATATCACATCTGACACGTTTCTGTGCAACGAATATAATTCGTAACATATTTATATATATTTGGAAACTCTGAAGCCTTTATTGTATGTACTGTAACAGTATGTACATAAACATGTAGATGTAAGCTGTATGCAGATAATATGACGTACTGTCCCACATGGTTTAACTGAAGTTCTAGTTTTGAATAGAAAATTCATTTTTCAAGGATTCACTTATGCAGTGCGGATGTCATAGTGTATTCCTTTTCTGTAGTCTGGTTATGTGCTGCAAATCTGGGCGTCAGTTTGAAGAATACTACCGTGCCAGAAGAGCTGGTGAAAAGTACAAGTAAGTAGATCACATTGTAAATTCCAATTGTTATAAGGCTCTTCAAAGGTGATTGCATACCAACAGTATACAGTCTTGCATACACATGTATTTTGGTTGATATATGTACAGATACATGTGGAGGGTTGTAGTAAATGTACAATTTGCCTACATGTACATGTGTACTCATACGTGTATGTGCTCACTTTCAGATGGTACTGCCATGCTGACGATGATATATATGTGAACATTGTTGGGCTCACAAAAATGTTACAATCCTATAATCCCAAAGATAAGGTGTATCTTGGACAGTGGCACTATCTTCAAAAGTACTTTTTCCATACTCCAAGAGTGATTGTAAGTTACCCAGAGGCTGCTTGGAGACAGATGTAGGAAGGTTTTATCTTTGTTTACAGCACTTAGCACCAGGTTTGCTGAGCTTTCCAGAAAGAGTGAGTTTTTATGCATGCTCACCTGTTCTTGTATACTGTGCATATCTGATGAGAGTTTTTTCTTATGCACTGTATGGAAAGTGATGCATATGTATGCCATATTTTCTCTATCACTGCAGAAACGTGATAACTTCAGGTATTCCAGTGGCAACACGTATTGCATCAGCGACCCTCTGATGATGGAGTTGGAGAAATACTTAAGGTGAGTGAAAGCAGTATGAAATTTAATTTGATCTGCAGGGATTTACATGTACATGTAGTTCCTTGATTTTGGACCACCTACAATTAATCACAATTCTGTAAATAGCATCTCAATTCTATCAACATCAAGGACAATGCGTCACTCACTGTATGTACACTGTACAGGTTGTTCAATTAATTACATCCCAAACACAATAATTAAACATAACAATTGCACAATAAGTTCCATAACATACACACACAAAAAAAAGAAGTCATTTCTCTGCAATATTGTATCACACACAGTCCTAGCTTTCTGCGTTGCTGCTTTGTAAAGCATTGGTTTGAGTGGCCCATTGAAAAATTTGTCTGTTTCAGGGTAGTACGATAGACAAGTGCTGATGAAATGTACTTGTAACAGCCAGAAATACCACACTGAGAATAGCTGACCTACAATTTATTTCGATCTCCAGGGAATTCCAACTATAATACTGTATCTAACTAGCTCTTGAGGTTGTACATGTACACAGAACATGACTTCCTGGGAATCACATACACGTAGCTTGTATGTACATCGAATGGGTATCATTGGAAACTACTGTACATGTATATCAATTTCTTTGCCTATTTCTTTGCCTCGATCAAAATAGGTACAGTGCACATGTAACTACAGGGTCGGTAATAAAGATATCTGTACAGGGAACATAATGCATTGTATGTAGTAGTACATGTACATGTATATGCATACATGTACCATGTACACTGTATGTACATTCCTTCACAATCCTCCACCATTCATATGATCTCTCGGAGACTGTAGCACAAGCTCTTGTGTCACCCAAAGTCCCACTATGGCTGTGAATTTTTCTTTTTCATTTAGCTTTCACAACAATTAAACATACAATTTAAGATTTAATACGAGTTATTGTATCATAAACAAACAGTAATGTATGGAATACTTACTGTTTGTTTATGATACAATAACTCATATTAAATCTTTATCCTTGGTTATGATTTTAATACCACGCTACCATCTGCTGGATTATGGCTGAATGCCTCTAAGTCAGAATCCATGTTAGAACACAACGACACATTTCCCCGCGGGTTACACGTGCACACCACGAAGGGACGCAACTCCCGGTATGTCGCAAAGCGCAAATCTCCGTGGCACCTCTGTTCCCACATAGATCCCCATATACACAGTGGCTAACGTGAACATTTGACCTTAACCTCCTGACCCAAATTTTCTGTTTGTCCACAGACACAAGCAATCCATCTAAAATGATTATTTAAAAATAAATACAGCTTAACTTCCCTTCAGTTCCTAGAGGTACATGTACTTCTATATAAGAGTGCAGTGTCCAATGGACATTGCACTCTTACATGTACCTTTTGGCAGGGCAGTACAGCAGGTGAGAAACAACGGACCTGTTTTACATATCCCTTTAGGAATTGCAGCCAAGAAAGCTATTGTCTAAATACTGGCAGTGAATATACAGTTGTGGGTGTACGAGATACATGTATGTACTTCATGGTCAAAAGTTATAACACAAGCCACGCCACTAAGCTATTGTCTTCATTTTCAAACACCAGGTATATATTTGTTTTTAGCACCTCCATTGAGATACAAATGAATAATACTGTAATGACTGTACAGTGCACATGGGCAGGCTCAAATAGATATTGCATTGTGTATGCTTCACGTGTACTGTGGCTAGAGCGGTTAGAATATGGCTGACCAAATCATTGTCCAGAAAATTGTCTGACCGATTGTCATCCTTATTTCCACCTATGTATGTCCATGTATCCTTATTTCCAGTTATGTATGTTGATGGGATTTATGTGAAAAATAAAAGATTACAACTCGTGATGTCATTTATTTGTGATTTGGAAAATTGAACTCATTGGCTGTTTAACTTTTTTTTGCAGCGGAAATGATTATGTTGAATCATGCAAAAAAGCTCAAGTCAGTATGGATGATGTGTTGGTTGGAGTTGTGATAGGTGCGGTTTTATACCCTGTACGTTAATAACTCATAACACTGCTTATTCTGTAGATGGAATTCTGGGCTATGATTTAATTGAACCACGAAATTTCAGAACTGAATTAGATAGTTATGGGGAATTCAGTGTGGATGATTTGAAGCAGGCTTCTACCGTAGCCCTGGGCCGTGTCATCGTGCCTAAGACCAAGTTTGGTAATCATGACAATACTAGGTAATGTTCATTAGTACATGTACAATGATTCAGATATCTTTATTTCCTTCGAAATTAGGCTTTTATCCTATCACTGCTTCATTTACCCTGAGGTGTCTTGGTGTGCCATGGGATAGCTGCTGCATGATGAGCCTCAGATTTTCTATGGTGCATTTGTGTCATTGAATTATGTGTCAAGCAGTTCTAATATGTTAAAATCCTACCAGCATTCTTGTAATGGCATGCGGCGATTGAAATTATGGACTGTATTAGACCTCCGGTCTGCCTCTGAAATGTTAATATAACTTAATGACCTCGCAATGAGCCTGAAATGCAAGACTACACTATTGTTCGATTTGTAGACCAAATCACAAGAATGTCTCCATTATGAACAGCTGTTATATTTGATATGCCCTAGCTTAGAAGCACTATATACAATGAGAGAAAATTTTGTTGCCATAATGAAATAAAGTAAACAAATTGCACAAGGTAAAAAATAGATCTTTAGCCATATTGATTGAGCATTATATACTAGACATGCATGAAGTTGTGTGTGAATATGAATATAATAGCACCGCTGCAGTATTACATTTTTATTTGGTTGGGGTAGGAAATATTGCATGCTGGCAGTGTTGTCTACCTACATTTGCATGTTTACTGAAATGGAAGAGTCACCTTTGAGGAAATGAGGACCTGATGTGGCCTGAATTGTGATATGGTATGTTCCGTTGATTGATACAATCATACAGTACTTTGACTCCGACAGGGCCGGCACACACAGTAGGGTTGTTCGGCTCTGGCCGCATGCACCAAATTTCGGCCCAATACAGTTCTTTCATCTCCATGGCAACAAACACAATCTGTCATATTTATGAGCAACGTGTACAATGATTAGATGGCGATTAGTTCCACTCTAATATTGAGCAACTACGCTGAAGAACTGTCGGTTTTTGACAAAGTACCTACAGAATACGAGGGATCCATACTGCTATCAACTTCACACTGTTCATTGTGATGTTTTGCTTCTGGTGCGATCAACCGACATATCTAACTACCTGGTCCTGTCTACTAGTTTTTGTACTGGCAAATGCTTCTAAGGCATGTAACAGTATGGAATCGTATAAGTATTTTGCCGTGGATTTGCAACATTGGAGGGGAGACGATTTTGTAATCTAGGAAATGTTATATCGTGGACAGAATGGATAGAGCCACCTACAGTATATAAACAATTGTGCAATCAATATTAGCAATATAAATAAAGCTATAAACCATTACTTTACCGTGTAGGTAAGGCATTCTCAGTGGGTTAACGATTCTGTGTTGATTGTCTGGGCGAAGACTGACAAGGAAAGGTGTTGTAATGTGTGCCCATTGTAATTGCCCAGCTGATTCATTGGAAGCATGAGAGTGCTATGCTTTGTATATTGAGGCCTTGTGTCATATGAAGATTATACCTTTCACAAAGAGCTTCACAAAAGCAAGTTTATGAACGACAAATCGTTTCTTGATAAAACACAACGTCACTAAGTATTAATGGAAAGCATCTGATCTACATGTAGGCACTTATTAACCCCCCCCCCCCCCCCCCCACACATACGCACAATAATTAACATGAATTTATACAATTGAAACCAAACGAATGTGACCTATCCTATTGGCAGGGCATAGCCAACACGCCTGTTTAGTGCCAAGCTCCAAAATAAATTGAAGCGGAAGAGGAGGACTGCTGTGAAGAATCCAACGTCTACAAATTAAGTTTACCTCATTGTATTTCGTGTAGTAACATTAAACGAAACACTGCATGCATGGGGGAGGGGGGGGGGGTTTAATGATGTTTCGCTCGTTACACATTAGAGAGAGGGGGTGTGGCCCTCCTCCCCTCTTGATTTGTTTTAGAGGCCAAACAACTTGGCACCACTGAAACAGGAGTGTTGGCACGTGCAGTTCTGCCTGCAGGCTAGGTCCATTTAGAGATATTTGGTTTCATTGTATTCATTCATGTGGGGCCGGGCCGGGGTAGTAGTCCATTACTACTTAACGACGAAGATTTGGATGGCTATAAATTTCATTCGTGAGAAGCACTTTGTGAAAGGTAATATGTTTTGATACGACACGAGGCCTCAATTTAAAAGCACAGCACCCTCATATGTGCATAATTCACGGCTAGGAACCTGTACATTTGTCTTGATTGTTTCTGTGTTTCTAATATATGCATGCAGATGAAATAAATAGCTTTCAAGGTGTCAAACAAGGTAAATTCTCTAACCGTTAGGTTAGCTTCAAAATTTCAATCAGAATAGATAACTCATTATAAGCAGTCTCGTACATATGTCTTCATAGCACATAGTAAGGCTAATAGAGGTATTATTCGTCTATGTCATAATTTCTTCCCAAGTTCATATTACGTGTAATAAAAATAATTTTCCTATATTGCAGGCCACCCTGCCTAGTACAGAAAACAGGAAATAGCTGTACAGCTCATGGAGAAGTGACTTACATATAAATATATGACAAACTGGCAATCAGTTTCATTCATAAGGATGAGTTTTCTGGTACATGTGATGACACTTTCATGCAGTAAATCTTTTCCACATCAAGTCCAGACATTAGGTTCTCAACTTAAAGATGGGAGTTTGATTCTCCTTAGGAATAGAGTGGAGGATAGTTTTATTTATTTATCACATTAGGGGTTATAATATCTTATACTGGCTGTTTCTGAATACACTCAGGCTTTGACATATTGTTGCTTTTCCAATAAGAGAGTTACCACAATAAATAAAGCAGGACTTACTAAACCATGCACCGCTAACATTAAAAAATAGCAGCCACTAAGCCTTGAATAGTAGTCAACAAATTTACCTACAATTTTAAAACAAAATCAAATCAAAAGGTCAAAGCAGATATGACGGTACAATTAATGCAGGCATAAAAAATTAGCAAGTTGATCAAGGTAAATTGTGAATAGATTTTTGGCTTGCCTATAAATGGCTCATGTAAAATAAAACCTTGTAGTTTTTTAATACACTCGATGTCTTTACGAAGCCATGAACCATTATAGGTCTACTACATGCATAACGCATTAGAATACTGGAAGCGTGGATGGCTATATATCCATGATTGGAAGTAAATAATTACAAGGATGCCCCCTATTCCCCTCCTCACTATCAGTCATCGCAACTTTCGCATGTACTCCCAATTGTCTCTATTGCATAACTTACCTGCACTTTACTTGTTTGCTCAGCTTCAATCCACTGCCTTTCTTGCAACTCAGTCGTCATCAGAAAATACAAGTGATTATCTTAACACATCCCTGGTTTGAAAACACAGTACTGTCACCTTATAAATGTTTGTTTACTTTCTTTGCACTCGATGTTCAAGAGAAAAACCTCCAACTTGTACACTAATAATAGGACTTGCACTGTATGTAAGATACTAACGTAGGCGTAAGCCATATAGTTAATAGTATGGAGATGAATGGTTTTTGTTTGCCACTCAGAAACACTTGGATTAACTCTGGCAGGCTACATTGACCTTTCGCTACAAATTCATAACACTTCCCACATAAATTCATTTTTATAAATAGCCCTCAATCCTATCTCCCTAGTTTTCCAATATCTTCCTATGCTAACTGGCTGCTATGATACAACATTACATAACTGGCTGCAATGATACAACATTACGTTCTTAATCTTCACTTCGCTTTAGGTTCTGTTCAGTTCCACGGCATTCATATCTTACCAATTTCCTTCAACACATGCAGTGAAATCCAATGCAATACAGTAGGATATAGGACGGGGGAAAGGCAACACACAACCATCTCATTGCACACTCCCCTCACTCCTCCTTTGATCTTCTTCCTCTCCCAATCACTCTCTTCACCATGAGGGACTAGTAGTGCAAGCACAATATGATTTCTTCCTGCATGCATCGCACCATGCTTTTTGGGATGCAGACTAAACTACACACAAACTACACACAAATATTCACCAATCGTTATAGTATAGTTTAGAAATTATTTCTACTCAAGGAGGAAAACTACATATCCCACTCAATAAATACCACAACTGACAGAAGTAAGATAAATTATCATGAAACTACACATTGTTCAATATAACAAGACAACATATCAAATCTTTACATACTGTAGCTGTAGACCATTGTACTGCAAAATTATAACACATTCATTTCTTATAAACAGAATACTTCAATACAGTGTTAGCATCACAGTTAGCAATGAACACAATGCCATCTCTAGGATCTAGTGCAGTACCCCAGGGATTCTTCATATTCCCCACCATGTGGATCTTGTTTCCATTAGGATCATAGATGGAGAGACAATTGCCTCCACCCTCACTGACAAGGCTGTAACCGTTACCATCAATGGCTATCCCAATGGGACAATTCGGATCACCATACATTCTGACATAGACACCTTCGCCGCTAAACACTTTGATAGTGTTTGAACCATAGGCTGCAACATGAATGTTTCCCTGAGGATCCAAGGCAAGACCCCATGGAGACTTAAAACTATGATTACCTGAGCCTTTGCCGTCTATGGTTAATAACCAAACACCATTTTCATTCAATATTTGTATCCTATTATTATCACGGTCAGAAACAAACAGTTTGTTTTTGGAGTCAATGATGACTGTCCTTGGCCTATTGAACTGGCCCTGTCCTGATCCTAGCTGACCAAACTTATAAAGGAACTTTCCACTTGATGTCAGCTTCTGTACACGATGGTTGCCACTATCAGCAACATACAACACATCTCCCTTGATGGATATACCATTTGGAGAAATAAACTGACCATCACCACCTCCCCTACTACCTATGGTATTCTTCAGTTGACCTGTTTGATCAAATACATAAATGCAGTGATCATTGCTCCCTATATAGATGTCTCCATTGTCATGGATGGCAACACATGTTGGAACATTACACTGGATCACTTGTTGGGCATTACATAAGGTACGGTAGTCACTTTTAGGCCTCAAATCAAGGACATTAGGACGTTTAAGCGACACAACAAGGTCATTAGGACTATTCTGTACATGCTGACCATCCATTGTGATGAGGAGCTGGTGAGGACCAGCAGTTTGAGGGGTGAGGGTGATGGTGTAGGTACCGTCCCCATGGTCCTCCACCTCTCCGTTCACAACAGCTCCTTTATAAGTCTTGGACCTCATCTCACCCTTCACCTCTATACCACCATGTGGGTACTCCTTTCCCTTTGAGGTTTTGCTTTGTACCTTAACATGGTACCTGGTCCCCACCCTGGCTACTGATGCACATGTCCATGTGCTTGATGACGGAGAAGGGAAAAATACAATAATTTCACCCAATTTTGACAGTTGTTTGACAAGATCATCTGTCTGCACAGACACTGTTATATTGCTGTGTTGGTTTGGAGCTAGGAAAATGGTCTGCAACCTCTTAAGATTGGCCTGCAGTTCAGTGGGTATGAGTCTTCCCAATGCTACAATCTCATAGTGAGTGTGGGTCAGAAGGATGTGAGAAGCCATATCCGTGCAGTGATCAATGTCTCCAACTATCTTCTCAAACTGTTCCTTCTGGAGGGTCAGAGCTGTTGTCTTGGACAGTAAAATGGCCTCCAACTCAGACAACAGTGTTGTTTTCCTTTCATCCAATCTTTGTTGGAGCATTTCAAAGGCTTGTTTGATGGTCAAGATAGCATTTCCTATGGAGACCTGCACTTGTTCTGTCATCCTGCTATTTCCATCCATGGCTCCTGTCAGCTTTGACACTACCTCTTTTGCATTTTTAAGAGCTCCAGTGATTTCTATTTGATGCGACTTTGCTACTGTGGATATTTCCTTCACAATGTGGCTTTTGTGGGCAACTGTAGTGCAGACATGACATACCAGCAAGCTACAAGTCTCACAATAAAAATTCAAGTTACTGTGCTCATGATTTGGCTGAGAGCAGTAATGATCTATTGGCTTCATGATGGTATGCAGTTGGCTGGCACCCTCCTGGTCTAGTCCAAACATATTGTGTTTGGAAAAATGGCGACTATGCTTGTGATGATCATGAGAAAGCTTGCATAGGAACTGACGACATGTATAACAGAACACCACTGCAGGACTATTACATCCATATCCATGCATTCATCACAACATACCTCACTGCTGTTGACCATCTTGGACATGTATCCTGCTACCTCTACTTCAAATCCAAGATGGAGGTTCTGAGGGAAAATACTGGCCCCTCCCACTGGAATGCTCATATTTCGTTCACAGATGGGACATTGAAACGTTTGTTGGGAACCACTTTTCTCTATCTCATGATGGAGACATTTTAGACAGAAGGAGTGCAGGCATGGCAGAATTCTTGGATCATTGTAGGGCTTGGAGCACACATCACAGGTAATGTGTGGAAAGGGTTTCTCCACAACCCCACTGATGGGGTAAAGAGTAAAATAACTTAAAGTTTAAGGAATTGAAAATGAAGTACTTGAATTATCTGGCTAATACACAAATTGAAGTAATTAATTAATTTTATCGGATATATACAACCATGCCAGTAAGTTTAATTTGCTATCATCTTTGGGATACCTTCTTCATCACTTATGCACACAAAAAATATCAATTTAGTTACATTAGAACAGCAGTGTCATTTGTACATATTGTGAGCATGCAGGATGTTATGAACATGCAGATGATGATGCACAAGCTGATACATGAAAATCTATGGTACATGTAAGAGGTAGCTTTTTACTGCTATACAGTGTACATCTTGTGTCCCCCTCATAGTGGAGACCATTAACAGCAATTTTTAACAAGATCATTACAGGGTGGATAAAAGCACAAAACCAGTATAACATACTCTTTGGAACATATCTACCGATATCAGAAGGGGTGCCACAAAATTGGGATGGTGCACTATGAGAAATAATGTCTTGAAATGTACCACGCCCTCTTTCATGCAACTAAAAATGTCAAAGTTAAATATTCAAAATCCCACATTGTCTTATGAGCGCTTTCTTCCACATGTTTTATGAAGCAAATCATTCCGACAGCCAACAATTTTCAAACGTAAATCACCATCTCCCCAGAGCCAGTAAGCTACACATATCTTCGCCAATTTTATATTCAGTACACTCACTATCCTAGCTTCATATACTTATACATTGTAATGTACTGAGCTGAGCAAAGCAGTGAGTCCATGGGCACCATGTTATGGTGTATGAAAGCACCATGCTGCATGCATTAAAGTGCCTTGAAATCCTTTCTCTAATTATAGGTTCAATGGTAAAATCAAAAATCAAACAAGCCTACGCGTGGGGATCAATGGGTGACTCGTGTGATCTGTTTAAAAGGTGGCGGTGATCTCAGATGTCCAGAAGACTCGCTTCAGAGCAACAGATATGAAGTATGCACAAGCTTCCTAAAACTGATAAAGCTCTGAATGCATTACCAGTTGAGGTAGTTTTCAAAGGGAATGGTACAGTACAGCTAAAACGTTTCACAGGAACAGAGCAAAATGGAACAAATCTTGTCACCTTAAGTTTGCTCCTCTAAGATAGAGATAATATGTGAATGCTTAGCAGGCAAAAATGCATGTAGCAATGAAGTCCCTCGAAATCAAAGCATCAAGCTACTTGCAACAGCAATAGCTCTTGCATATTCTGTTTCAAAACGGATGGTAAGCTACATTAGTGTTCTACAATGAACCTTGACACTGATCTCTGATGTATGGCTACAGAACTCAATGATACAACTTTGCTGGCTAGAATTTCAGGTGGAGGTATAGTTGCTATTGAAGCCAAATATCACATTGAGTGCCTGGTCAAGTACAAGAATTCTTACAGAAGTGCACAGAAAGCAGCTAGTCAGTACAGTAAACAGGATGAAAACAGATGTCTGCAGGCTTTGGTGTTTGTAGAGGTACATGTACATGTAGTAGCTTTTATTGAAAATGAAGTGGAAAATGAAACTAACATATTTAAGCTTTCTGAACTGCATACAATATAAAAACTGTCTGCAGGGTGTTGAAATTACCATACCACCAGTTCAAATCACAGATTCACTCTCTCAGGCCTATATGATAGTAACTCCAACTGTAAACACAGGCAAGTAAGCAGTATTCATTCTTATGAGCTGTGAGGTAATAGACCTGCAGCTAAATACGGTGTGTGTATCCATTGTTCACTACGTACATCAAGAGATGATATTATCTTCACAGCTCAAAGAGCATGTAGCGTATGGTGGTGATAGCGTTGCCCGACAGATCATACTCGAGAACATGTCGCGTCACGCTGGTACATGTGGTACATGTAAAAGGTTACCTTACCGCTATGTATCTTGTGTCACCCGCCCCTCCGGCAATCGGAGGGCGTTGGGTCAGAGATAATATATATATATTATCTCTGGTTGGGTGTACATGTGCGGGCATGCAAAAATCACGCCCGTGATTCAAATGCACAGCCTAAGATGGACTCAGTATTTAACCCTTCTAAAGCAACTGAAATGTGCACGCCTCTGTGTGAAACTCTATAAATATCTCTCTTTACCTGTTTTTTGGAACCAATATTTCCATGTGTTGAGCTTTCAGCAGCCGTAAGTTGAGTCCCTTTAGCGGTCGCTGTCGTTGTAAATTATTTATTCATTTTCAGTTAATACTTTAGTATAAAGTACAGCACACAAGCGCAAGCCGAGATTTTGTCGCTGACGCAAGTGGAATCGAATGCACAGGTGAGAGACACGTTAAGGATGTAACATTCATGTAGTCAAATAAAATCCGAACTTTAGTAATTATTATTGATCACTTCATTTGCATTTCAACCTGCATATTGTGGACACACCCTAATATTTCCTGTCACATTTGGGAAGATCTAAGCTTCTGTCTAATTTGCTGTATAGCTACCTCACACACACTACACCCATGTGACAATTTTATTGTGCACACACGCACATACACATACACATACATACACATACACATACACACACATACGCATACACATACACATACACATACACACACACACATACACACACATACACATACACATACACATACACATACACACACATACACATACACACACATACACATACACATACACATACACATACACATACACATACACATACACATACATATACACATCAAGGTGATAATAATTCCCATCCATTGGTATAAACAGTTCAACTGTTTTATTCACTGAGAATCAAGCAGAATCTTGAAATTCACAACTCATGCAAATTCAAAGAGCTACCAATTGTACCCTCGTACAAAGCAAGTATTCACTTTTGAGCTGCCTATACCATTATCATCATCATTATGCTGATGATATCTTTGTGAACATTGCTGGGCTCACAAAAATACTACAATCCTATAATCCCAAAGACAAGACAGTGGTACTGCTTGCAAAGTACTTTTTTAACACTCCAAGTGTGATTGTGAGTTACGCAGTGTCGAGGCTGGAGCTTGACCACCAATCTTGGTTCAGGCCCCAAGTTAGCTTTCCTTTCTTTTCATCTCAAACTGGTATCCACATGCATGCAGTTCTTTCACTTTGCATCACACCACTGTTCCAGTCTCCTTGTGAGGTTTTGGCGCAGAACAATATTAGACATGTCAATGACCAATATAACCAATTTGGGATCCTACATTTGTGCTCTGAGTCCATGCCTTCTGGTTTTCTGTCATCGCAATGGCATAAACAGGATTGCAGACATGTGTATGTGGTCATATATGGGCTTACATGTGTTCTCTGCGTGATTGAACACCACTGAAGCCAAATGTCAAGAGAGTTACATCTTCCACAAACAGAGCTTTGCCATACGCAAGGCTATATCACATATGAAGTTTTTATATCACAACAGAAATGCAGATCTCACCCTGTAATGCACTCAGAACACATAAACAGATGCACTATCTATTTCATCTAGAATTCTCAAAGAAGTCCCTATGAGGTTCCAGCTTATATACAGCACACACATGAGGGTTTTATTTCCCGGCCATGTATTCTGAACAGCACTGTGAGGAAGATCTGGTTCCTAAATGCATCAGAAAACCGACAGGTGGTCCCTCACAGTCTGTTGTACTGTTACGGTCTCTATTTTTGTATGTCCATGTATATTGATGGGACTTTGTAAATAAATTAAATTCATGACATTTTGAATCATTTACGTACTTTTTAAAACTGAACTTTTAATTACTTTACACTCAGTAAACTTATTTTGTAAGCACAATTAATTATAATGAGTCATTATGGATGATGTGCTGGTATGGGTGCAATTTTATACCATGCACAATGACATTACTATTGCTTACTCATTAGTAAATGGAATTCTGGGCTACAAAATAATTGAATCATAACATTTGCAGAACAGGACTAGTTACTTCTGGGGAATTTAGTGTGTATGATTTGAGGCTCTGGGCAGCAGCATCAAGCCAATGACCAAGTTTACTAAAGAAAAAAGACAAAACCAGGTTACGTTTTTTTCATGTACGTTCAGATGTTGATCTTTTTGTTTTTCAATCGCTTTTATCCTATCACTGCTCATTTACCCTGAGTGTCTTGGTGCGTAACTGGATAGCTGCTGCGTTGAGCCTTAGTTCTACCATGCTGCATGGCTTGTTGCTGAGGAATGCGATATACTTCCTGTCTCTTTATAGCCCTCTAAGTACAATAGTAACTCATGATCAGATTTTTCCATAATGCTGTGATGTACTCTTCTGCAGTTAACTTTGCAATCCTGCCAGCATATGATTGTAAAGGCATGCTAAATTTTTAGCCTATAGTTTGATGGATGCACAGATATTTGGCATCTTGTTCCCTTGCATGTAGTGTACTTTGTGATCATTCTAGTGTTTGTCCGAACTAGTGTTGAATACAAAATGGCCATCAGACTTTATTTCAGATGTAACGCTCCACTTTTTTAGTTCCATTGTCCATCTACTATAAATTGGGACAGTTCACGAGAAAAATGCACCACTCATATATTATAAAAATGTTATAAAAATGTATCACGTTTGCATCGCTATAACTTCCCAACGATTAACGCTATCGACATCCTATTTTCACCACTTCATACTACACCATTTCTCTACAGTAAAATGCATTTTGGAGTCTTGGACTATATCCGTGCCGACGTTCCTACGTGCGATACCCCCTGGGGTTCAAAACTACCATATTTTCGTGTAGGAGTAATCAAATCGCTTCAAATTCGGTTTGTAGGTGGAGAGGTCCTATATCTATCTATTTGTTCTGTTCGTTAATTTTTATGCCATCCGTTACGGAGATACAGTTGAACAAACTACGTGCACATTTTCGCGCTCGTTTCGCGCCAATGATTTGGGCAAATTGCGCTCCGCTCAATGTATGGGGAGGCGGGGATTATTACATTGGCGCGAATCAAGCGGGAAAACGTGCACGTAGTTTATTCAACTGTATCTCCGTAACAGATGGCATAAAAATTAACGAACAGAACAAATCGATAGGTATAGGACCTCTCTACCTACATACCGAATTTGAAGCGATTTGACCGCTCCTACACGAAGATATGGTAGTTTTGAACCCCAGGGGGTATCGCACGTAGGAACGTCGGCACGGATATAGTCCAAGACTCCAAAATGCATTTTACTGTAGAGAAATGGTGTAGTATGAAGTGGTGAAAATAGGATGTCGATAGCGTTAATCGTTGGGAAGTTATAGCGATGCAAACGTGATGCATTTGTATAACATTTTTATAATATATGAGTGGTGCAATTTTCTCGTGAACTGTCCCAATTATATATAGATAACTCTTTCAAGATTGCATATGCTGATCAATAATTTCAATTTTATTGCAAAGTACACGTATGTGAACTGTTCTTTTAGTCAAAATAAATAAATAACAATTGATAAATACAACATATAAAGTACCATATCACAATAACAGATTACACTTCATAAATTTGGAAATACTCTGTCCAAGAATTTGATAGCCGTTTCATATCCAAGAAAGCATGCCTAACCATGTGATGAGACAGATAGAGGTGGAGAGGGATCAAGGGAGACAGGTAAAAGGTAAGACTAATGCAATAAACGTAGCATACAGCATTTGCAGGAATGGCTCTAAGCATGATAGGTCCAGTGCCCTTGAAAAGCGCACGATAGCCTTCTGTTCTTACCTGTCAGATATCAGACAATATAGTCAATGGTAGGGAGCATTAGCACACATCACACACACATACACACATATACACACACACATACACACACACACAACACATACATGCAACCAACAAACTGCAACTTACCAAAGTGCGATACACATCTGCAATGCCTTTATTCTGCTTGTCCTGGACTATAACAGGAGATGTAATACATGCTGCAGAGCGAGCTAAGGACCAGTTAAAATCTTACCTGTCTGTATTCGGGACTTAAGTGTATCAGGAACGATGCTATAACCCCAATCGAGAACTCCAGCAATACTCCCAGCACACATCACATATAATGGGTTGAGGTCTTTTCGACTGAAGAGCATAATACAATAAATACAGGACACACACACAAGTACATGTACATGTATGTGCACAACACATACACTGTACCTACACACATGGTGATACATGAAAAATGTATATAAACCGATTAATGTCAACACTATATGTTGTGTTTAACAGTTTACCGCCGCTGTCACTTATAAGTGCATAATTATTAAGAACAATAATCGCAACCGTTGTAAAGTAACTGTAGGTTTCTTTTCAAGCCCACTTCACATGTACAGCATGCAAAGTGACCCAACTGCTGTGTACATTTTTTACCTCAGTGGCCTGTTTGATCATTTATCTGATGTACAATACAGCTTCCCTTTTTAACACCTAAGGCTACATTTTTTGTCTGTGGAGCAGCTCTATATGAATACTTAGATATGGGCTGAAACATTGTTACGTTGCCAATAGCTACATGTCTAAATGTTTTAGTACTAGACAAAATAAAAACGCTACGAAAGGGGGAAATAAGTAATTACTTACATAAAACATTCTCTATAGCTGAAAGTTGGTTGCATATAGGATTGAAAAACAACGGTGGTGTAAAAAAGCATGGAAACAAGGTATGACTGAAATGGGATCGGGAAAATGAACTAAGGCTATGCTTAGCACACACTGGCATCAGCATGCAGTATTTAAAAACATACAAGTGTGCTAAATACAAAGACATAGTTCATTGTCCCGGTCCCATTCCTAGGCTTAGGCACTATCGGATGCCACGGTACGGCAGCCTAATGTAGGGTCAGTTCCGAATGATCCGAATGCGATATTAATTGTGTGCATTATGTTAATTATGTTCGTTTTGCACAAAACATGAATTTCTTATAAGCTGTTTATGTATGCATAACCCAAAGATGATTTAGACTGATTATCGCTGATAACTGTAATGATGTAATACCAGTCGAATAACCAGTTACCAGCTGGTACTGTTAACCAGTTGATTGCTATATATGGCAAGTGAGCCTTGCACGAGTTCATCATCAAAGGAAGGTTTAAAACTAACCGGAGAGGAGAAATTAGCCGGCACCTACAGTGATGTGCAAGTCCCAAAGCGGCCTCGAAAGAGAACAAATAATCATAGCTGCCAAATCAGGTCCTCAATCTTCAACCTCAGCCAAACAATCTGCCTTAAAAGGTATTACATCACATATCTTAAAAGGTATTACTGGGTTCACCAGGAAAAATGAATTCCCTAATGAGCCCTTTCAAGTCCTTTGTATTCTTTATGTGTTGTCATGAGCAAGTTAACCTCAAGAAGGACCAGGTTTTACAACACATACAGTCTACAAAACATCAGACAAGGAAGGAGCACATGCAAAGTCTTCATCAAGAGAAATCTGTTTTTTGTTTGATTAGGTGGTTATAAATTTGTGATGTCATTGTTATTGAATGAAATTGGTACACATAGTGGTCCTACACGTTCATATGATCAACAAATCTGTATTTAGAAATATCCGAAATTTGATCCGAATGGCTATCTAAAAATTATCCTCTGCAGATATCCGAATGCTAAGGTAAAAAAAGCCTTCAGTGCTCAACCCTACCCATTCCAGTCATACGTTGTTTCCATGCTTTTTACACCACCGTTGTTTTTTAATCCTATATGCAACCAACATTTACTTGTGATAACATATAATTTTTCAAAGGGTCTTGAAGAATTCTCTGGTAACAGAATGCATCTCTAGGCACTATTCGGTTAACGCACAAAACAGTACATATAAGTAACTCCTAAATTTGCACACAGAATACATGATGTACCTCCTTCCATCTTGAGTGATCCACCGGATAAAGGCTTCATAGCTAGCAAAGTATAGACCCAAACCAGGAATGTCTAATAAAGGTAAGAAACAAATTTGAAAAGTGACTGCATGGTGCTCAGTATGTTTACAGCTGTGTATGTAGTGGGCTATAGCCTGTTAGTGTATGTGTGAGGTGTGTGTGTGGAGCTGTGTGTACAGGTGTTTGTGTGGAGGTGTGTGTACGGGTGTGTGTACTTGTGTATGTGCAGAGGTGTGTGTACCTTGTGTATGTGCAGTATGTGTACAAGTGTATGTGTGGAGCTGTGTGTACAGGTGCATGTGTGGAGGTGTGTGTATCAATATGTTCGCACCAAGGTGTGTACGGCCCACACATGTCCTGCTGTATGGGATCACGCATGTACCCTATGTATCACGTATTCTTCTGCTGATGGTGGTACACAGGGTGTGTGTTAGATCATTAGTGACACTCTTACAGCATGACATATTGCCCATCATTATTGAAGGACACACAATCGTGTTTGTGTTTCGAATTAGTCCACTCAGTGCTCACCGTACCACATCTGTCCCAACCAAAGCATACCTCTGATCCAAGTGATGACCAACCCTCTGTACAGAGCAGACACCCCTCCACTCCTGTACAGCTGCACACCACACACCAACGAATTGGAGTATCGCTTAACACCCCCTGTTGACCTTTGCACCTGCAGTGTACACAGGTCGCACAGTGCAACATTGGGTACGCTCGTAAATCTCTGGATATTGCTTTGGAAATCTCACCTGCATGACACATTTAACCCTCTCAACTGGAACAGTTACAGCCGTAGCCAAAAAACCTGACAATGCTCCTGCTAGGCCAATTTGCTTCATGCTGTATGAGAGGGAGGGCTTCAAGGGGTTAACCTGGCAATGCACATTTTCCAAATTGGCCCCACCTACGTCAATACATCATTGGGATTGGTCTGTTGGATCTTCTTTCCAAACCCATAGCCCAGGAAGACGATGGCGTTAATCGGAGTAACGCCCAACAGCGGGGATAACATGCCCTTGTAGAGGCCCGGTACACCCTGGGGACGAGTGAAGTATCTTCGCGTGTACTGCTCTTCATAAACGTACCTCGTGTCTGAATATTTTCACGAAACAGTCCCACGCTGACGCATAAAGCACGGGCGTACCCGGGACAGGCCTGGGCTGGGTCTGAAGCATCACCTACACAAAAAAAAAAAAGGAAAAAAAAAAAAAAGAAAAAAAAACTGGTGCACTAGGACGTGTGCAGCTCAGCCTGGTGCTGGGCGTAGAGAATGCGCGTACCTTGATGGTGTCCAGAGGATGGCCTACGAATACTACGCACGCTCCGCCGACACCTCCTGCAATGAAGGTCTTTGTAAGGCTAGGCTCTGCCATCATTCGATTGTGCGATTATTAACAAGATCAAGATAGATATACGCCTTGCATAATTTTAAAAATAAGGTTTCCGGATTTGTTAATCATTTTTGCGAGAAACAAACTCTTCATCTGTTGTTGTTGACTCCAAAAGGTACAAAGTGGCTTCGCTTCATAGCAGCTGTGGCGCAATATTGCACTGTTGCCCACAAAAGAGATACAAGGTGTTTTGCATGCGCTGTTGACACCAATTCAAACAGAGCCGGCGCCTCAGAATGTTCGGCTCCAGCCTAAGTTAATAAAAAAGAAGCAGTTGAAATGTGCAGACTATAGTTTATTCGCTTGAGCGTCAAGTAGAATCTAAGCATTCACAGCCCATGCAAATTCAAGTAGCATGCAGCCAATGGTACTGTACATGTATTTTAACATTTTATTCCTAGATGAAAATGAATTCGCTTCTTATCGAGATAGCGTGAGTCCCTAAAAAGGTTCACTGTAAAAAAAAGAGTGCGCTAGCTTCACTCTCTTCGCTAGCTTCACTCTCTTCGCTAGCTTCACTCTCTTCGCTAGCTTCACTCTCTTCGCTAGCTTCACTCTCTTCGCTAGCTTCACTCTCTTCGCTAGCTTCACTCTTCGCTAGCTTCACTCCTCTGCGGAGTGAAGCTAGCGCAAGAGTGAAGGGCACTATTTGCTAGTATCACTGTTCAGCAAAGAGTGAGGATTAATCTCTGAGGAGTGACGCTCATTCTGTGGAATTTAGTGACAAACTATTGATTGAATTTAGTCATTAAAAAGGAGACTACATACATGAAGTGACGCTAGTGGTAGTGACGAAACTTATTGTTGAACGCATACGCATACGCATACTAGCTACATATTTTACCGACGCATTGATTTCGTAACCCATAACGTTTCTATCACACGTCGGTAATAGAATATTGACGCAAAGATCACTTCAATGAGTTAAGTGCTCAGCTATACCATGCAGTTGAATGAAATGATTAAATTATCTGCAATTACGTAGTTTGAGCTACATAAAGCGAAATGTGTGTTGGCAAGTTATATTCTATCATTTACACTCTAGTGTTTGACGGTTTTGTATCGGTCGCGATCGTGACAAATGCACATGTGGGATCGTTTCCGCGAAAAGGACCTAACGCATATTTTTTTCAAGATTCAATCTTTTTTTAATATTTTAGAAGTCTGAAATGTCCTGTACATATTTCTTCTTACGCACTGAGAATCGGAATATCTGTCATGGAGTTGTGAATTTTTAATTAGCCATACATTTCAACGCAAGCGTTACGTTTTTATTGCGCGTACCGGAAATGTATGCCTTTTCGCGGAAACGTGATCCCATATGCATTTTTGTTTTTAATAGTTAATTTCTTCATTCCAGATAACATACAGAAAATGATCCCAAGTATGTTGAGTTGGGCGGGCGATGTATACAATTTCACAGGTAGCACAAAGATCCATTACAAATAATAGTTCTATCTAGCTACAGAGGTCTCTCTCACGGATGCATTCGACTACTATTCAATTAACACGTCAGTCCTGAGAGGGCGGCAGACTCAGCATTCCCAGTCCTGTACACTGTGCAATCGCTAAGCCTGTCTTCTCACGCAATGCCTTCTTAATGACGTCATCATGGTCACCGGAGCCCAGGGTGAGGGTGGGGGGAGGGGGGTGAATAGCCCCCCACCCACCCCCCTCCCCCTCCCCCCCCCCGCCATACTGAAATGACGCATACGTCCCTAGCTGGGGGTATTCCAAGTGGTGTGTAGGGTGTTGGAGGATTGTATTAGTGTTGGGTATGTACTAGGGGACAGGTGTCGGGTGCCAAGATTGGACGTACTAACCTGTCGTCTCGTACCCAGACCCAACTTTTCGCAGCTGTGGATGGATTACATCACCGCTACGCTTCTCTAGATCGAAAAGTTGGGTTTGGGTACGAGGCTAGGTAACCTGAGGAGTGGTCGGCAGTAGGGAATTTTTGGCAACTGCACTTTCAACACAATACAGAGCCTCAAAGAAGACATTTCAATATTTCACAACACGATATAAACCATCTTTCTGGGTTGTCTTAAGACGCAGTAAGTATAGTTTAAAGCAACTACGTTCCCTTTATGGATGCCGAACACTACCTACGCTATATCGCGCATGCCGATCCTACACACAGTCTGTTATCACCACTATTTATGACCAGTGGTCGTACACTGCATCAGTGGTGATCCTCTTTCTATACACAGGGAAAAAAGACCGAAACTCAATTTTGATTTATTAGTAGATTTAATATATGAAATGTTCGATTTCATTATGATTTATCGTTCCGCGAATCCAGCAATTATTCCATAGATGATACGAAATCAGTTAAACGATTTTTCATTATGAATATGTATGTGGAAATCATTTACACGATTTTGCAGATGCTTTCCGGTGACCGAATCGTTTATAAAATGCTGCGTAATATTTGAGTTGCATTTATCACATGATTCTATCTGAAATTGATTTTATAATTGATTTATGAACAGACGATAATACTTGGTATATTTTTAAAATGTGCATACAAATTGATATTATTCACATGCATACATAACATAAACTTCTACATCATTCACATTGGGAGTTCAGAAATATAGTAGAATGTACTTTTTCCCCCCATAGGTACAAGTGTACAGCGATCGATGAATCTCCTGGGGCTTATTATTCTGTCTGCCTGATAAAAAGAATTCTTCACCATGTAGAGGCCGGACAACTTGTCCTTCTAAGGTGTTTTGAATGCCATCCATGTAACATAAGCTAGATAATTTCCTTTCAGTATGCATTTGTTGTTAATATCTTTCATGATAGTATTTATTTTGAAAAAAAACCTTATAATTCCGAAGTAGGGATGCAGATTATCATAAGTTGTTTATAGTGCTCATTAAGCAACCTGTGCAAAGTAGCGACTTCATCTCTGGTTATGAGAGGTTTTACTAAAGTTCAACAATTCACACAATAAATATAGACTTTTGTAAGCCCTTCCTTCCTGACTAAGCAAGGTCTTGCATATATACATGCAAAGTTCTTCCATTGCTGTGCAGTTAGCCCAGCAAGGCTGTCACCATTCAAATTTGTAGGAAGTCTTCCAAGGTCATATGGTATTTTAACAGCCTTAATGTGACTATACATCAGCTTTATTTCATTGTGAACCATTCCCAATAGTAGGATCTGTGATCATCATACGAACTATAGTACCTGAGCAACTCACTATATCAAACGCCATTCTTCTATTGAATACTTTTAGCCTGTACCTTTGAAGATGCCTTTTGATATTCTTCAGCTTGTGCTAGTACATCATCTCTCATTCTGATTGGAGCCATCAAATAACTCATTTTACCACTTGCACCAGTTGTGTCATGTTCTCTTTCAGGTTTAAAAGTACACTGAGAACATCCAAGGTCAGCCTTGTGTCCCAAAAACTGTGACACTTTTCGTACAGCTGGCATATCTGTTGATACTCCTAGTAATGCAGCTTTTACAATATTGCCATTTGATCCAATTGGCATTCCATTCCATGGAAGTAAAGGTCATCAACAATTGGCTTTAGAAATGTATTGATGTTTCCTTTTGGTTCTGAGGGTCCTGGAATAACACCTAAAACCATAGTCCATTCTTTTCTAAACCTGACTTCCCTTGGCAAATTCAAAACAGTAATCATAATTGCTGATATCTTATATTCAGATCACTTAAATGGCTTAAACCAGTCGACATTTAGTAAAAGACCAATATTATTGCTTTTGCATCTTTGTCTTTATTCCCATTGTGTACATCTTCACTATCAGTGATTAGTTTCTGTTCATTAAAAATATTATGACTCAAGAATCGTACAGACCCTTCATCCATACGTGAGCTTTGGCTACGCCAGACTAACTTTCAACTGGTCCTCAGAAATCCCTCAAATAAACACTGATATCTTGTTAAGTGCAATTCACAGAATTGCTTCAAATTCATGTCTATCCACAATTGCATCCCTCCCTTCAGTAGCGATTGAATGTACATCTGGAGCTGAGTAAATGTCTCCTGCAACTAAGTATGATCAAAGCACCATCCCACTATCATTTCTTCCTTTGCCATTGACAGCACTGTATGATGATAAATATAAATGCTTAAATGGTGAGCACTTTTACTAAAAAAAAAAAGGCTAGAGACTTTTTTCATGGCATAACAATATCTGAAAGCACATGTAAAACTATTGAGTTGCAGACACTCAAGCAAAGAGAATGCAGGGAGTGGCATGAGCAATGTAAAGGACAGTTTACTGCATTTTCATTTCATGAAATTCTTGTCTTCAAAAGTAATGGCATGCAATCCACAAAATAGCATGTCTCAAAATAGGCAACTGTCCAGATCCTCTGTCCATACGCGAGGGCTGGTCTAGTAGCAAATTCACTACTGTTCTTTGATGACAGTACATGATTGCTGGTTAAATTTTGTGATAAATTATTCCACAAACCTTTATACTCAGGTTGTCCACAAATGAGTTATTTCCCTAACAAAGAATCATGTCACATGATATGTTCGCGTTGGAAAAGGGTCTACATCAGTATAGCTTAAGGCAAGTCAAATGAGAATCAGTACTTACTTGCCTTATTTGCTGAGCATCAATTAGAATCTTAGCATTCACAATCCATGCATCTTCAGTAAACTACCAATGGTAACTGTATATTAAGATTCGATTCGAGATCCAGAAGTACAGTTACTTCACCTTCTATGAATACCATTCTGTCACATCTGTTACCTTTGAAACTTCTGTACCTGCGGCCCTCGCTCCATGTGTTTCTTGACAGTCTTGGGTCACCACATTGTGAACACCACTGGTGACGAAAGCTCTATTGCATAATTTAGGCAGTTCAAATCTGCTTTATTCACTGAGCATTAATTAAGTAGAATCATCATGGCATACTCAATGTATGCAAATTCAAGTATCTACATATGGTACTGCATTACAATATTGCGTGTGTTAGGTTATGAAATTTGATGCACATCAATTCACGGAAGGAAAGCTCCAATCTTATAATAAAGCTCCATTGGCTGCTACTTGAATTGGTATGGTTTGTGAATGCCAAGATTCTAATTAGTACTTTGCGAATAAAGCAAATTCAAGTAGCAGCCATGGTGACTATATGTGATAAAAAAGAATATTATTATATAATAATAACAAACTGTACCTCTCGGTGCATTCATAAGATTGAACTACATACATGTACATTTTCTGTTTTTCGAATTTAAAAAGCCGTTCCACTATTAACATTATTAGAAGATTTATTTGCCGGTTTGTAAAGGCCCCGCAATTCTTTTTGCCCATGGCCCGCATCCCACTAGCGCCGGCTCTGCTGCGACTCATGCATAATTATACAGCTGCTTAAATTCAATTATTTTACACATATCAGATCTATCTGGTCTGTATTTGATCATGATCATGTATACCCTACTGTGACGCCTCAGTGTGAACAGCACATACACGCGCATGCATGGATTGCAGCACGCGCTACTCACAAATAAAAATATACTGTCATTAGTCGATGCTTTCAGACAGCTGGCATGCAAACAATGACGTGTTCGTATTTTAAGTATAGAGGTTAGAAATAGCAGCGAACTTTATTCTTCCGGCCCCTACAACTTCTTATTGATGTAATGTAGCTCAACCATTAGATTGAGCAATGATTCCGTGCAATTGCCATTACCGGGGCACTGATGCCAGACACATCTATTCTTATGTTAAAGCACCCTCTCAATTCAATCTGCCGAAGTCTAATTGCACTCACGTGAAAATGGCGGATCTAACTGTCTAGACTGTCTACCAACGCAGTACATAAACTGCATGCACTCACCCTGCATGCAAGTGAGTAAGTATCATAGTTTGCTAAGTATGGGAATACTGTTGCTCTTCATCGCAGCATGTGCAGCCAGTGCCCATGCCTATGTTGCTGCTGCTACTTGCGGGTACGCGCCTCTCTATCGGTACTGCAATGGCTTCGACAATTTCTACACAACGGACATTAACGACATTGGCACTGCTTATCCCGGGCAAATGGGCAGGAACGGATACACATCGGACGGCATCCAGGCCATCGTCGTGACCGATCCGGGACCCAACAGGGTACCGCTGTACCAGTACTGTAATGGCCGTGATCATTTGTACACGACCAGTGCTGCGGAGATCGGGACTACTATTCCCGCGGCGACGGGGAAGGCCGGCTACGTGTTCGACAAGATAGCTGCATACTGCTACGCCTACCAGACGGCGGATAGCGTTCCTCTGTACCGCTACTGCAATGGAGCGGACCACCTGTACACTACAGATCCCGACGAGATCGGAACAATCGTTTACGGTCAAATGGGAAGGAATGGGTACCGGTGCGAAGGTGTAGTATGCTACGTGCTTCCTTACGGTAGTGTAGTAAGGCAATAACAGATGCAAAGAACATTATCATACTGTATCTGCAATGTATGTATATTATGCTGTTTCGTCCGCGTGTATATATATCAGTGCACTCTACTTCAGAAAGGCAGTATGCATGTATATATGAGATCTTTTTCGCGAGAAGAGACATAACGTATACATTGTAGAATTTAGCAACTCAAGTTGCTACCAATGGGAATTATTAAATTCAATCCCGGATGAAAAAGATTCAGGAAACTATGAGGTGTAAAATCACCATATGGGAAAGTTTCCGAGAAAAGGGACCTAGCGTGTATTATAAAAAAGCATAATAAAAATGCCTTACGTTTGAAATGCTATAACTTCCGAAGGGTTAACGCTATCGTCTTCCTATTTTCAGCACTTCATAGTACACCATTTCTCTATGGTAAAATACATTTGGGATCTTGAACATGCTCCATGCCAGTATCGCGATGTCCGATACCCCAAGGGGTTCAAACCCGCCATAACTTTCTGTAGGAGTAATCAAATCGCTTCAAATTCGGTTTGTAGGTGGAGAGGTCCTATATCTATCTATTTGTTCTGTTCGTTAATTTTTATGCAATCCGTTACGGAGATACAGTTGAACAAACTACGTGCACATTTTCGCGCTCGTTTCGCGCCAATGATTTGGGCAAATTGCGCTCCGCTCAATGTATGGGGAGGCGGGGATTATTACATTGGCGCGAATCAAGCGGGAAAACGTGCACGTAGTTTATTCAACTGTATCTCCGTAACAGATGGCATAAAAATTAACAACAGAACAAATCGATAGGTATAGGACCTCTCTACCTACATACCGAATTTGAAGCGATTTCATTACTCCTACAGAAAGTTATGGCGGGTTTGAACCCGGTGGGGATCGAACGTTGCAATACTGGCAAGGAGCAAGTGCAAGATCCCAAAAAGTATTTTACCATAGAGAAATGGTGTAATATGAAGTGCTGAAAATAGGAAGACGATAGCGTTAACCCTTCGGAAGTTATAGCATTTCAAACGTAAGGCATTTTTATTATGCTTTTTTATAATACAGCTAGGTCCCTTTTCTCGGAAACTTTCCCATATAGCCTGGAAAGTAGTTTTTTTCGCTGAGTGACAATCCGAATCTTGGCATATTAATTCAGGTACCTACCAATGGTGAGCTCATTATAAGATTTAATCCCGGTCAATGGGGAGTGAATTGTAAGATTCAATCCCAGATGAAAAAGATTCGCTTTGTATCTGAGACCTATGAGGTGTCAAAATCATTCAATTCTTATACATTGTTGTAGACAGATATTACTTTTATCCGCCGAGTGTCAAGTCGAATCTTGACATCCGCAAATCATAGCAATTCAGGTAGCTACCAATCGGGAGTGCATTATAAGATTAAATCCCGGAAGAAAAAGATTCAGCAACCTATGTCGTGTGGAAACCCAATCAATTCCTATACATTGATATAACCAGATACGCTGAGAGTCAAGTTGCATGAATCTTGGCATCTGCAACCCATAGTAATTCAGGTAGCTACCAATAGGGAGCTAGTGCATTATAAGATTAAATCCCGGATGAAAAAGATTAATAAACATGCGCGTTGCTATAGTCTAAATCAGTTAGATACTGTTACCTTGTTACCTGTTGGCTACCAATTGAGAGTGCATTATAATAATCAATCCCTGATGAAAAAGATTCGTCTCTTATCAGGAACCTATAAGGTGTGAAAACCCATTCAATTCCCATACAGGCAGAAAGTAGATTTATTCGCTGACTGACTAGCCGAATCTTGGCATAGTCATATCCCAGCAAATCAGGTAGCTACCAATGGGGAGTGAATTGTAAGATTCAATCCCAGATGAAAAGGATTCGCTTAGTATCTGAAACTTATGAAGTGTGAAAATTATTCACATTGATATAGGCAGATATTACTTTTATCTCCTGAGTGTCAAATTGAATCTTGGCACTCGTATACCATACCAAATCAGGTAGTTACCAATGGGGACTGCATTATAAGATTCAATACCGGTGTTGCGGTACAGATATTTTATCCGCGCCCGGATAATTCACGCTAGGATATTTTATCCGGCCGGATATTATGTCCTAGTACGTTTTATCCTACCCTGGTATATTTTATCCTACCCTAGGATAAACTATCCTAGGATATTTTACCCTACCCGTATTTACTACACTATATAGAATTTGTTTATCCTGGATGTACGTGATGTATAAACGCATATAATGTTACATGCATTATTCTTTAATATCATTAAATAATTTAATTTTTCATAAAATACGTATATGCTAAAACTGAGATTCACTGTAAAATTACATTTTCAAAATGACTGTTTATGTTTGTTATATAAATGGACTCTTCTTCACCCATTCTGCTTGATGCAACCCTCGGAGAGTGTCTTAGCCATTTGAAGGTGATCCCAGATGGTCTAAAACTCTAAGTAGGATTTCAAAACTTTTAAATATATACACGCACAATACCATTATTACCTATACATGTACATGGAGAGTGCCACGTTTTGCATTGTATTGTGCCTTTTGTCATTGCTGAGCTCGTTCAATGTTTTTAAGGACCTTCAGATGGTATTTCTCCCGGATTGCTAGTAGATTACCATAAGTTTCTTCCATATCATATGTACATGTGTTCTTGCCTGTGACATTAGTGGTTGCCTTGCAGCTGAATTCATGATCGATTGCTATACGAGGGTTACGATTGTACATAATGAAGAAGGGGCTAAACTGTGAAGAATCCTGCTTTGCTATGCGATAAGCATACAAGGCTGCATCTATATTTTCATCCCAGTTTTCTTTATCCTCTGAAAATTTGATCAAAGCCCTTGTCAGTGTTTGATTAATGCGCTCATCCAAACCATTAGTTTGAGGGTGATAGGGACTGCTAATCTTGTGCTCAATCCCTGTCAGCTTAAACAAACAGCTGAAAAGGATAATAAATAATGATGGCTTAAATGCATGAAACTATTGAAAATTACTTTGAAAGTTGATTTACAAATTCCCTTTCCTGATCTGATGTGATGATGTCAGGCCAGCCATGACGACAAAACACTGTAAATAAGAAATCAGCAACACCAACTGCTGTCTTATCTTTAAGTGGAGCACCTTCAGGCCACTTTGAGAAGTAATCTAATATACTTATTTTTCCTACACGTTTCAGGTAATCGACCTACAAACATGAGAATGATTGGACATAAAAATGTTTTCTAGAGAGCGTTGGTGGTGTATAGGATTAGGCAATGATGGTGTAAAAAACAAGGAAACAAGGGTCTAATCAGTAATACAACAATCTTATATGTTGCACACATGCAATATATCCTACAAATGTGCTAAAAATAGGATTATTACATTATCTCATATTACTGATAAGACCCTTGTTTCCTCGCCTTTTACACAATCATTGCCTAGGAATCCTATACACCACCAAAGTACACTTAGAGAATTTTCTTTTTTATTAACTTATTAAATATATATACCTATCATTATTAAATACACATATGTTACATACACACAATACAATACCTATCAGATCAATGCCTATTTGACTCCATACTTTGCTTGGAACTGGAATGGGGTGAAGTTCAGCTTTCTTCCCTTCAACTTTTGCATTGACCCGCTGACATACATCACATCGTCTGCAGTACTGGTCTACATCTCTGTTAAGTCCTTTCCACCAGTATGTTTGTCCGATCTGCAACAACATCAGAAACACAATAGTAAATGAACTATACATTTTAAAAGTAATTTAAGGTCATGCCTATTTATGATACTTCTGGTGCATACTGTATATGGCAATGTAACACCATAAAAACTTTACATGGGTATCTAGCAACATATGTGTTAAAAGGTGGTGTAATAGACAAAATGACTACCAGACATGCATGTTCGATGCAATAAATGTTTGGTCTTTTTCACACGTACGTCCTCCATTTGTAAGGCATTCTATACAAGTACTCTGTTGCATATCAATGCAATTTTATTCGAGGCATTCAAGTGCATGCTTGTACAAGACCATTTTTTTGCACCACTCGATACCTTAGAGAAATTAAACAAGAGCTAGATCTCCGGAGTGGACTCCTTACGTTATTTTGCGACATTGTCACTCAGTCACTTACCTTAGCTCGCGTCTTGTCCCTGCCGTAGTGGCAACCATCAACGCCATCATGGCGGCATGAATAATATTGGTTCTCTCCTTTTCGTTTGCAATCACCCGTTTGAGACATATGCATCTGTTGCTCTGTAATACAGCAATCGTTCTTTCAGCCCAAACACAGAGCTTGCTGGCGTATTCTCCGTTTCTCGTTTGCTGTAGCTCCAACAGGATACACACGTAAATCCCGAAGGTCACCACCCTCTTTACAAGAATTGAGATAGTCAACCAACACGCTATACCGTTTCTCGTCGATATGCGAAGACATTTTCAAGCCGAACAAACAACACGTGCTATGGCGGATAAAGTATCCTAGGGTAGGCTATATCCGACCGGATAAAAAATACTCGCACATTTTATCCCCCGGATAAAATTTTCGGGAGGGTAAAATATGCTGTGACACCGGATGAAAAAGATTCACCTCTTATCAGGAACCTATGAGGTGTGAAACCCATTCATTTCCCATACTTTGATACTTAGACAGAAAGTAGATTAATTCGCTGAGTGACATTCCGTATCTTGGCATAGGTAAATCATAGCAAATCATGTATCTACCAACTGGGAGTGCATTATAAGATTCAAACCCGGATGAAAAACATTCACCTCTTATCAGGAACCTATGAGGAGTGAAATCCTATTCAATTCTCATACATTGATTTAGGCAGATACTACTTTTATCTGCTGAGTGGCAAGTCGAATCTTCTCATCCGCAACCCATAGCAATTCAGGTAGCTACCAATGGGGAGTGCATCATAAGATTCAATCCCAGATGAAAGATTCACCTCTTATCAGGAACTTATGACGTGTGAAAACCCATTCAATTCCCATACATTGATATATTGTCAGAAAGTAGATTTATTCACTGAGTGACAAGCCGAATATTGGCATAGGCAAAATAGAGTAATTCAGTTTCTGCTGGAGCCACCTGGGTCTTTGTTTGACAAAGCTGTTGTCAATCACCATGTCAGTGATGTTAGTTCAACTAGACATAGAGAAATATGATACACCTTCAATGGCGAATATAATGGACACACAGGAAACTGTTTTCACGGCAGTGTTTTGGAATGCAATCCTTAAAAGAATTCACAAATGCTGCCAGCTTCTTCAGTCTAGCACAAAGGAAATAAGATCTGCATTTGCTACATTGGAATCTTTTCTAGGATTTCTTGAGACTCAAAGAAAATTATTTGATGAATATAAGGCTAAAGCAGTTGCTAATGGCAAGACTAACTGCTTTAAAGAAGTGTGACTGTGATGAGTATAACGTGGTGACTCCAGTGAGCTCGAGTTGTGATGTATCCGGAGGAGAAAAAATGAAATTCGTTTCCTGTTCTTAAGACACCATGGGACTTGAGAATTCTGAAGTGAAAGATTCCTGTCTCGATTAACATACTTCTATTCCAATTATCTTGATGCTAAAATATTTGATGAATGGTTGCAGGACAGAATTTGAGAAGGCTCTATATCAGAAAGTTGCAATGCGAAGGCAGGTACATGAGATCCACTTTAAAGAAATATCATGTCAAAAGTGCATTTTTGAATGTATTAATGTGCTTCAAACTTATTTTAACACTTCTAGCATCAAATTGTAGTGGTGAAAGATCAAATCATTCAGCCACCTTAAAAGTATTAAAAATGCTTTCTACTCACAATGGATCGATAACATCTGTCAAGCATAACAATTTGTTATGCTTGACTGATGTTTTTGATCCATTATGAGTGGAAAGCATTTTTAATTATGTTAAAAGGTGGCTGAATGATCTGATAGAACTTTGTCGAAGTCCAATTACGTCGTAAAGTTATTTAAAAGTACACAGTATGCATAAATTGCATCCATTGTGATTGTAGTCTGCTATTTATGCATGTGACTGTTCAAATACAAATCAAGTCATACAAATGTATGAAAAATGTGGGACGACTGTGATCAATGATGGAAGTAATTTCATTTCAGCGTTAATTGAAATATTCAAATGTGCATGATGTGCACTTATTGTTATATTTATCATTATGTTGATCAATCTGGATGATGAAAATGAAGGGATTGGTTTAAGTGGTGATGGAACAGAAGTTACACAATTTACCCCCCTCCTCCCTCCACCCACAATGTGAGACCCTCACAAAAATGGCATATTTGTCAAACCAGTGTATCTCCAGATCATAAATGCTGATGCCAACGTTTTTCAAAGTCAATGAAACAACCATTTCTTACACAAAATAATTTCTTGATTTACTTTGCTCTTGCTGTTTTACAAATACTCCATAATGTGAAAACTGATGTGGTTTCGAGGGCACGTATTTTTTGACCGGCATATCTATAAATCAGTCTATATAGTGCTAAACGAAGCATGTGCTATAATTGCATTTACTTATATGATCACTGCAGTATACTGCGGTACTTTAAGCACACATCTCCTGTCCACCATTTTCAACAAACACTAGCCCAGTTCCAAACCATGTTGACATGTCATTCAAAATGAGCGTACAGAGATCGATTTGGCAATGAAATTGTACACTGGCTTGAAGTGGTTAGTGTGTTTTAATGTGAAACAGATATGAATAATGTTATAACATTGTTTACATTCATGCACATGCACGAAATTCGTTTCCTATAAATTGTTCTGTACTGTGTGCAAGATATGATTCCACTCAAACATCTTAAACCATTCTGTACAAACTGAAGGTCATCAAATGGTACCAATCAAACAATGTTTAGATTTGACATGCCACCCAACAGAACCAACCATACTGTTGGGTGTAAAACCATTAGAATCAGTACAACAAAAGCCACAAAGAAAGAATTCACTGTGGCTCTAGCTGCCAATGGCTCAGGTGAGAAGCTTCCAGCATTAATAATTTTAAAAGAGAGAGGTGGGAAGCTCGGCCTCCGAATAAATAATTCACTTACCTTTCCACCCAATGTAAAAGTGTTAGCTACCAGAAATGGTTAGATAATGGCAGAAATGTACCATTGGACATATACGGGTGTGACATCACAGCATGACACCCTCTGCGGTTGACAATTATAAGGCCCATACAACTGAACCCAGCACAATGAGAGTGGCAAACTGAAACAGTGACCTTGTATTTATTCCTGCAGGATGCACACCACTTGTACAGCCAATAGATGTGTTTGTAAACCACCCATTTAAAGTATCAATGAGAGAGCGATGGGTTGCCTGGTTTGCCACACACACCCAACACACTGTGCATGGCAACCTGAAGCAACCAACAAGGCAAGATGTGATAAACGAGCGACTTACGTTTCTGGTAGCATAAAGCGTACCGACCTTTAACACTCTATGCAGCGTACACACGGATCCACATGCCACAGTACTACAGCTACTGTGGTATACCGTGTTGTCTTCACCAGGACATTCTCCTACATACTTGTGAGCTTGTTTCCCATTTGCTGCTATCTATTTAAATCTATAACAACTGACAATTAACTGCTTTGATGGCTAAATTTAAATTTGAGGATAAATGGCTGTTTAAAAGTACTTTCCGTAAACGGATGCCAATTGGCATTTACAGTGAATCAGTTAATGTTCAGATGCCACTATATATATATATCGGTGTCTGCCACTTTTGTCAGTGTTATGCTAGTTGAGTTACATTGTACATTGTTAATATTAACTAACCTTGAACGTTGCACAGCATCTCTGTGTAAAGCTACGATCAGCGTCTGCGTGCTGCACGGGATCCTCTATGGATACGCTCCTTTGCTGGGAGTACTAATCAGTTTCGGCAGCCAACCACGTCACTCATGTATGTCTTGTACATGTGCATCTCTCAGAAAACACAATTTAAAATAAAGGTAAGTGCTTGAATAAGGAAATGTAGCCTGCTTTGACATCCTGGTAGCGCGGGGGTGAGAGAAACAGCTACAGCAAGGAAACACAGTACAGTCCTGGTACAGTCCGGGTACAGTTGGATAGGATGTTAAAACAGTTCTACATTTTGCAAAGATGCTTAGCGATGGAGAGTGACAAGCACAACACCTGATGAAGCGCCTGTGTGACCAAATTGCGGTGAAGTGGGAGAAGTCACATTCTGAAGTAATGGGATGGGTTCGTGCCAGAATGGCTTTTGCTATTTTGCGTGCAACAAACCTTTGCTTGCGGGGATCTAGGGTAAAATGGAGAAGTGGACATGGCATGGATGATGGAGCTGGCCTCCCTCATTTTCCTCACTGATATTTTCCAAAAGTGCTCATTTCAATGCAACTATTAATTAATTAATTTATTTATTTATTTTTGTCTAAGTGTATAATGTTCTTTTCCAAATTATATAATGTCGTTCCTTGGAGAGTGACAATACATACATGTATTTGAAATGTATTCTTTTTCTGTACTACAAAGGTTTGATTGGCTATAATTCTTACTAATACACCCGATACTATAGCATGCATGTATACATGTACATCATTCACTCTTGTAGCATGTCCAAGCAAATCTGGCAAAAGTCATTATCGGCCTGCCAAATGCCCTGCATGAGTACTGGAATTAGATTGGCACTAGTGCCCATCCGTAACACAGCGCAAGCAAAATGGCCATATTGTACATGCATACAGTACATGAAGCTCCTTGAGAAATTGGAACACACACATACTGTAGCAATACGCCAGGCCTGCCTTACTTTGCTTATCAGAGCCTGCAGCAACGTATAAGCTCTGGTCTGAACTGACAGGCACAGTGTGCTGGCCCGGCCATGAGAGTCTGTACGTCCCTCCAAAGCTGTACAGCCACAGCACAATGCCTGCTGCCATGACGATCGCGACTATCAGCAGCCACTTGGGTGCTAGCAATAAAATGGACAATGTGCACTGAACATAAAAATATTGCAAGGCTTCGATGGACTCTTAGTGTCAAGAGGTTCTGCAATGCATGTGTATAAGTACTACACATGTAGCTATATCCTCAGATATTCAAGTGTGCTGCTGATACTGGCCATTCCAGAAACCAGCTTGCCTACTGTAGTGTCTGTTAGTGCGTTTGTGTGTATGGTGTGTTTGCATGCGTGTGTTGTGTGTGGTGTATGTGTAGGTATGTGTGTATGTAAGATCGATTATGATGATGGTTCCAATAAGCGCAGTGGGAGACACAGAGGACCATGCAAAGGCAGAGGAAACTCATCCTGATGTTCAACATGCGGGTGCTGCAAGACGAAAACCACCGGTTTAATAGGGACAAGTGTGACGTGGGACCCGAGGACTTAGTCAGCTTAACTAGCTTTAGAGTTAGGTATAGATGGTGGGGGAAGGGGCAGAACAACGTACAGTGCAGCGCCTTTGTTTAAATTCGATTCAATTGAAATCTTACATGTTGACTACATGTCGACAGAGGAAAGCGCCGAGGAATTGATGGAAGAGAACGAGCACACGGGGAGGACGCTTCACGGTTCTCATTGGGGCACCTTGGAGGAGTGCATGGGAGAGTATGTTCCAATCGCACGATCGAAAGGTTGTGAACATTGAGAACGTTTGAAATGTGCCGCAAACGGTGCCACGGAGGAGAACCATCATGAACAAAGAACATCCTAAATACTTTTTTTTAACGCAGTGTTCGGGGACGTACACCCTATTCTCTCGAGTACAATAACAGCGTAGCGGTATCGCTTGTCTCGCCAGCTGTTATGTGTACGTCCAAATCAGCAAGCGCCCACCCCTCTACCATCGTACTCTTATATCCATGCAAACAGCCCAAAGTTGCAGACTCGTTCCTACCATTTATGTTCCGCACGGATGCGTAACCATTGACCGGTTACTTAACCGGACGGCCCGTTACGTAACTGGTCGATGGTGCTGGGCACGAAATAATAGCACGTGTCATAGAATTTGAGTGAGGAGGTGTTTGTTGCTTATGTACAGCGTACATTTGCGCAAGATGCTCCAAGTCACGAAGTGCTGTCAGCAGTGAAGCATATGGATAAAGGATTCTCTCATATCTGAAGGGAAATTTCTAATGACGATAAGCATTTTCGCCACCTCCAACTGGTTACGTAACCTGACACACTGATGATACATCGGGCCGACCGGTTACGTATCCGGCTAGCATTACACACTGGTAATGCATCGGGCCTACCGGTTACGCAACCGGACGACCGGTTACGTAACAGGCGGCCCGTTATGTAACCGGCCAAGTTACGACTTACGAACATTAATACGACAAAACAAATTTTGGGGCGGAGTGCAGAAATGCGTTCAAATTAGCATAGTTATCGTGCCGAAACCAAGGACGTAAGCATGTGCAAGTGTACTGTGTACTTGAGTGTTGTGTGACAATATGTCATACGATGATGGTGTACAGGTCCATGATATGCATGCCACAATGCAAGTGTGTGCAAAAGTGTGAGTGCTTGGTCATGTACTATGTGTGAGCTGAAAATTGTGTAAAGAATTAAATAACAGCCCGAAATCATTGCAATCGTAGCCGAGTGGGCGAGGCAGGAATTTTATCATGGATTATGGCAAATTGGAAAGCTTTATTACACGACTCGAGGACGAGTGTGTAGCAAATAACCTTACGCGCGCCGTGTTGAATACGCAAGATTACTGCAACCATTCGAAATCCCTGGGATCCGTTAATCTGGTAGCCGTCTTGCTTTTCTTCTCTTATAATCTACATGCATAAGTTCACTGCCTGGGTGCGGAAAAACATACGGCTACATGTAGCTTAGTGTAAGGCGGAGAATGGACAGAGAATGGGCGGGACCATGAAGTTATCAAAAATTATTGTGGATTGGGGGGGGGGGGGGGGGGGGGGGGGGGGAGGGTTGCATGTGGGGAAATTTGCACAGCCGCATCTGCGTAACACATAAAGTAAAAATTAACTAACAGAGCAAATCAATTGCCCTCCACACTAAATTGGATTTGAAGACACTTGAACGTGATGGAGTATCGGACCTTGTACCTTCGGCATTATGCCTGCACAAGGCATCAAAATACATTTCAACCTAGAGAGATTGTGTATGACAAAGTGCTAAAAATAGAGAGTTGATAGTGTTAACTGTTGGTAAGTTAGAGCAATTTGAGTTTTATGTTATATACATGGATCAAAATGTTCCATGTATAGATACAAATATTTAACCATGGCTGAGCGTCACCAATACGCCTTTCAATGACAGTATAGCAGTGATCTGTTTCTCTATCCATCATCCCCATGTACACAGGTCACTTTGCATCTATTCACCTATTCTTTTATCCTCCTTCCTTACATACATTTCAACAGACCTTCACATTGTAAAATACATGTGCAAGGAAATATAACATTTAAAGAATACAAAAGTCCTGCATAAAACAACAGCACTTGATGTTGAGAAAAAACTCCAATGATCACATACAGTAACACCAACCACTAAACACAGTACTGATAAAGACCACACTACTGTACACCCGATACCACTTCTACACACTCAGTGACCCAGAATACGTCATAGTAGCACAAACCTCCTCCAGAAAACTAAGAAAGAGCAAAAACATGGAACAGTAATACAAACATAAATGCAAACACACTGAAACAGCCAACATTCTTCACAGTGAGGTAGGTCTCCATGCACTGCATCGTAGCAAGCACCCTCAACCCAAAGGCTGACATGGCCTAACCTGTGGCTATTGTGGACGGTGGTTCCTCCCAGGACAATCCTGACCCCCGGTGTTGCCTTGTTCAGCATGGCCACAGCCATTGCCTCCTCGTAGGTTACTCCGCCCACAACGAACACAATGATATCCTGTGGCCTGTCATTTGGGGCATAGAAAGAGACAAGAATGATAAATGTATATATATTACTGCACACACACACACACACACACACACACATACAACACACACACACACACACACACACACACACACACACACACACACACAACACACACACCACTACCACTGGAAGAGGGGGTGGGGGTAGGCAAGACAAAATTCCTGGGGTCTGTATGGAGGGGGGGGGGGCCTCAAACAAAAGTATGAATATATGTTTGATAATGAAATACATGTAAGCATATCGAAGTTGACTTCTGTGTGCAATTAATGATGTTGCTCAACAGGTTTGCCCAGGGGCCCTGACGCCAATCGATAGCTGAATATTTCATGCTGCTCATAATTCAGGTGTATTAGTACAGTACTGCAGCTAAACAAAGTACTGATTTGATATCGTCCTTCAAGAAATTTAATCACCTGTGGGCAGGGGTGGATTTGGCTAATCCCTGTCTCAAAAAGCAGCCTCCACTAGCAATGAACCACTGTACCTCCACCAGCAAGCAATGAGCCACTGTACCTCCACCAGCAATGAACCACTGTACCTCCACCAGCAATGAACCACTGTACCTCCACCAGCAATCCACCAGCAATGAATCACTGTACCTCCACCAGCAATGAACCACTCTACCTCCACCAGCAATGAACCACTGTACCTCCACCAGCAATGAACCACGGTACCTTGGTAGACATACATGCATGCTTCTGAGCCCCTTGGGGTGATGACAGGATTGGATAGTCAATCTGTTTTACAAGTGCCTCTGGTGCCAAATACATGTACATGTACATGTATGTGAAGGTCGGGGACCGAGGATGACGTAACTTAAATGCTATATTTACCTTGAGCTGAAAAGGCGCGCATCAACCGGTGGAAGCAATGAACGATCCTCGGACCTGTTCGTGATACAGGTATCTCGGACTACCACGTAACCATGAAAGAGACTATTTAAGGGTGTGCTTATAGGCGTGTAGGAGAGTTTTGTGCGTGTATCCTGGAAATATATATTTACTATATATCCATACGGGTGCGCAAGCCGACGCTACGCGGCAACGACGATTCGAGAGATCGGTGGAACCCTTTACAATGTACATGCAGAATTACCTCTGAACACGAGAAGTAGTTTTAAACAGCTCTTACAAGGTCAGGTGAGCTAATGCAAGCACAGGCACCTTGGCTGTATCAAATATAGTGTAGGTACAGGCCACGTCCTGCAAGTAAGTCTCAAGATCGCCATCAGGTTGAGGTTATAGGAAGATGGCTACAATGGTTACAGATATCGAGGTGAAGAGCATGCGGAACAAAACAAACCCCATGTCCCATTACTGTTTGTTGTAGCAGTTAGAGAGAAAACAGTTTGGTAGGTCTTTGTTGTAAAGATAATGATGTTTCCTAGGTGACTTGTCAGGTAAGGTGGGTGCAACAGATGGTTTCTTAAGAGCAATGCCTTTGTAATAGGCCAATGATCACTAAATTGACCTTTCACTCAGATATTGCACAAGATACAGTGTATGCTGCTTTCAGAACCTCTAAGTGTTAGCCCTGCTAGAATGCATTAACATACAGTGTAGCTGGAAACTTTGGAGGGTGAGAAGTTCACAGTGTTGCACTGTCCTGGAATGTTTTGGGGCTACAGGTACATGTAAGATAATGCTTCCCACGAACATCCCCACTCATGCAAATTTGTAGTGTCCTCCCAATTTACATATTCCTTCACCAGTGTACTCAGAATGGTATCCACACACTATCATATATAGTTTTCCTGATGCCAGCCTGATCAACACAATATAAAAGGTGGCTTGTTATGTTTTTAATAGGACGATGGTGGACCGTCAAAGCATCTTTCTGCTACATTGATTATATATGTTTCTGTCGATTGAACACAAGTAAACAGGACAGAAACTATGCTCCCTCCATATGTGATTGGTTGTACAGCACGGTGATGGCCACGTGAGGTAAGGTTTAAAGAGGTTTGCGCGGAAGTTTAGTGCAGTCTAAAGGCGGCTGCACACGGAGAACGTAACTTTACGCAACTTTACGCAACGTTACGCAAGTAATTCACACGTATACGTAACTTAGATATACGCTTCTACGTAACGGTACGCAAGGTGTACTTTACGTAACTTTCTGGATAGGAAATGTTTCTATTTTTGGTGCGTTTTATTTAGAAACATTTGTTTTACAAAACACTGATAAACAAAGTTAAAGAGCACCCTTGTCTCTACAACACCAAGCTCTCTGATTACAAAGTGTTGCTTAAGAAGGAGAATGCTTGGAAGGCTATTTCTACAGCTGTTAAAGCATCAGGTAAAGTAATATAAGTGCATGCCATTGTGAGAACCTATACCACCTCTTTAAAACGATTGAAGTGGAAGACTGCCAGAAGCGTTGGAAGGCGTTAAGAGAGAAATTTGGAAGAGAGACAAAAAGGAAGAAGAAAAGGACTGGAGAAGCGGCTGACTTTACTCCAGATTGGGAATTTATAAAACTGATCGTTCGGGATTTTCACCCCACCCACGAGATTAGATTTGAGCTCACGTGAATATATGTGTTGATGGCAGCTTTAGCAAATGTGAAGAGAGATGCAAACGGGAAATGAAGAAAGACAGCAAACCATATTGAAACCAAATCTTAAACCACTCAAGATTATCGTATACACGCCTCCGTGATCATGACCTGGACAGCGAGATAAATGCAAAAGCCGTAGAAGATCAAACACTGCAGCTTCGTGACCACTTTGAAGAGGCTACACTAGCATTTAGGACCGAGATCCAAACGTTACGCAAGGAAATGGCGGGCATCATAGCCCAGCAGCCACGGGCCGCCGCGGGCAGGGGAGGTGGGGCGTGGGTCGATCAGCATGAGGTTGACAAGATTGCAGAGCTTGAGGGCCTGGTCGCCATGCTGAAAGGGCACGTGGCCGAGCTGGAACTACAACTGCAAGCGTCTCTTGCCACCACACACAACGGAGTGTTCCTACCTGTACTGCAGGTAGTGTCTCAGAGCCGCATGAAGAGCTCGTCAACAGCTAACCGCAAAAGCCTCTTGGTAAGGATTTTCGGCCCTGATTTCTGAGTTTAAATTGTTTGAACCCTGCTTCCCCACATGATGTTTCTAAAAGACTTTGTCAAGCATAGATGGTAAGTAAATATTATTGCAGAAGCAAATGCATTATGTTAATTCAAATGCAGCACTACTGGAAATATGGAGCCATCGTCTATTCCGCGATGACGAGGCCGACAATGGTGTGAACTGCAGTTCACAAAGAAATGATGAATCTGGAGCAGTACAAGAGTTGGTTCCAAACCCACCTCCACCTGCAGCCATTTCTGAAGGCCATAATAGCCAACCTGTTTCGCCATCAGTCATATCATCATCACCAGTCAGCACAGCTTCTTTGCAATCACTAGCATGGTAGGTTATGTGCTCCATAATATCATTCTGTTGCATGGTTCTACTGTATATTTGCTTTGTTTCACCAGGGTGAACAAGAAACGAAAATGCACAACAAGTGATATGATAGATTTAGAAATTCTCCGAAGTATTAAAGAAGGAAAATCTCAAGAAACTGATGATAATGTTTACCCGTTATAGCCCCATCTGCATGGTGCAAATTAGAGATAACATGTTCATTCCTCCTCACGGAGGATGGCCACGACGGCTGCGCTTCGCCTACGACACATGTAGTTTGTATTTCCATGGTGAGTGTTAATTCATGCTATTTTAATTTGTAGCCTTCCAGGAGGAAAACACAGTGGCGGATGGCACCACTGCATCAACCAACAATGACAGTACATTTTTAAAAAGTATAATTTTCATTCCTACAACAATCATTTCTTTACAACAGAGGAGGTCAAATTTGTGGTCTCTGTTCTGAATGCTTGGCAGCAGAATGCTATACCTAATGTAATTGATATAGTACAAGTACAATTGTTTGCAATGCAACTAAACTGGTTGTCATGACAGATCAGAGGCATGGCCCGACTTGTATTCATCAAGCACTTGAGGGAAACATGCCTTGCCCTCAGGAAAGATCGTCTGCGTGAGATGAAGTTGGCGTGTTGGTTCTTCTCTTCAAAACATGAGCCCCAGAACAAGGCCTTATGTTAAAATGAGAATCCAGCAACTTTTGTATAAAGCAGAATGCTTACTACCTCCTCAACCTTCTAGCAGTCCATCACCCCTACAAGCTGGGATATCATCTTTCCATCAAGAAGGGGCTACAGTTTCCTCCTATCTACCTTCCCAGGTTGGAACTTCAGCTTCATATCTGCCAAACATTTATCAAAGAACTGAGTGAACTGTTTGTGGAGTTCTTGAACATGTCTTGTGCTACATGATATTGGTTACCTGTAAATTAATAACTTGTTCTTTCATCCGCATATTAGCTTGCATATTTATGTTACACCTGTACCTTGCAATATCTACATGTATCTGCATGTATAAATCAGGGTAATTTGCATGCAGAAATCATATGTGCCATGGATTATTCTTCCTGCCGTATTTAAAGCACATTCTTCAGCAAAATATTGCAATCAGTGTAACCAATGACACTAATTAAAAATACATATTGACGCACGAATTATACACAAACAACTGTCAGAATCATGTCAAACAATTAGCAGCTATGTTCTGCGAACATGTCTATATTGCCATTCAATCTCTCCTTCAAGAGGTTCTGGTAAATATTTTCCAGCATATGGGTGCAGTAAGTACGGTTTTATTGAAAAAGCTTCATCAGTAACAAAAACATACGGACAGGTCTTACTTGTACCTGGCAAATGTTGTGGTTCAGGAAATAAAAAAAGTATTGTGTTCCATGCTTTTCCAAAATTTGAATGGCTAAATACACCACCATCACTAAGCCGACCATAGTCACCGATATCCACATATGTGAAACAATAATGAGCATCACAAACTGCCATCAAGACAATGCTGTGCATCTTCTCGTTGTTGAAGAAGGTAGAACCACTTCTATGAGGAGCCTGCATAACAATATGTTTTCCATCAATTGCTCCTATGCAATTAGGAAAATTCCGCAACCTATAGAAACTTTCACTTATCCTCTTCCAATCTTCTTGACTAGAAGGAGGTCGGAGATAATCAACAGCCAGAGCATTCCAAATTGCCTCACATGTATCATCTATAATTTTACACACTGTTGAATGCCCTAAACGATAGCTGAAGGCTATGGTTTGCATCGAGTCTCCTGTAGCCAGAAATCTCAAAGTAACTGCTAGCCTTTCACCCGGAGATACAGGCAATCGCATAACAGTACCTTTTCGATAAAGCGCTGTGCGCCTATCAAACTAAGCAGGTGATCAAACCTTGACGGTGTCATTCTGAAGTATTTTGTGTCAAACATTCTCATTTCAGCTATTAGAGAGTGATATTCACCCTTTATCAGCCTTTCATTATTGATTTTTCTAACCCATTTCCTCCGAAGCCTCCTTGATTTTCACCTCCTTAGCAATAATAGCAATAGCAGCTTTCGAGAACGTCGAGCGTCCATGCTGTTCACGCCAATTTTTTTTCTATTTTTACGTATCATTTTCGGTGTGTGTGTGAATTGCAGACCTTGCGTTATGTTACGTTGCGTAAATTTTCTAAGTACACTGCGTAAAGTTACATACTCCGTGTGCAGCCACCTTAAGTGTCATGCACGTGCTGCAAACTTTTTCTACGATGTCAAGTACCTAGGCATCCACGGCATCTAGCGCAACTAATTGCCAAGTTCCTGCGCGGCATGTGCCAGATGCAAAAGGAGCTGCGAGTGGTGCGCCAAGGGTAGGAGGAGACGACCCAGTGGCTGTCGCAGCAGACCCACAGAGACAACTTCATTTTCAAGAAGAAAGGCAACGAGTGTCAATGTCCAGGTGGTGGATAGTCTGGCTGTGGTTTTAAGCTGCCTCAATCGTATGGAGGACAGCCAATGCAGGGGGAGAGGGCAGCTATAGAGAAGGCCAAGAAGGCGACGGAGAGGAACGTGGCAAAGAGGAGGAGGAGGTTGCAGGAGAGGAAGCAGAGGGAAGGAGGTGCTAGGAAGGATGTGGCAAGGCCCAGCCGCGAGCCGTCGCTGGAACCCAAGACCCCCTTCGTGGGACCCAAGGATGGGAGCAGTGGAGTACCCAGACCCAGGTTTCCAGCGGGTTCTTGTTTTAGGTGTGGTGACCTAGGCCATTTCCAGAGGGAATCCCCAAAGACGGTAGGCCCAAGTGGGGCCAAGTTAGAATATCTGAGAGCATGGAGTGTGTTGATGGAGGGAATGTATATGTATCAACTAATTTGGGGGAATATGGTGATGAGTGTGTGTCACCTGGCAGTGACAGATTTATTTCCAACACCTACATGTATAAATGTTGGGAAACCCTGGAGGGGGATGCAGGATGCAGGGACTGGTTCTGTTAGGGGACGTTGTGCCTGTGTTTCATACTGGGAACAGGTGCTGTGTGCACCTCCATGGGTTTTGGAAACACTTAGGAATGGGTATATTCTTCCCTTTTATACTGAGCCTACCCCCTATGTACAACCTAATCAGAATTCTGCTCAGATAGAAGTAGAATTTGTGACAAATGCAGCAGCAGAATTGCTAAAGGGTGGATACATTGAGGAGGTAAAGGAGCTCCCTGTTGCAAGGTGAGTGGATGTTTTCATTTGACTTGAAGTCTGGTTATCATCATGTTGATGTTGCAAAGTGTCATTGTAGGTACTTGGGTTTTGAATGGGGTGGAAGTTTTTACACATTTGTTGTTTTGTCCAAGGTTTGAAAGGAACCTGTTGCGGCTGATATGATGAAGGCCATGGTGGAGGCTGCTGGGCCAGAGCCACCTTTGTCCGAAGTCAGGTTGCTGGCTATTTGTTTGGTGGCATTTGCCGGTTCTTTGCATTGCAATGAGCTAATAAAGCTCAAATGTTCTGATATCACCTTCAATGCTGAAGGCACAGTGATCAATGTGCAGTCTAGTAAAACGGACCAATAGTGGTAGGGTGCATCCTTAGTCATTGCACGCACTGGGTCAGTAACATGCCTTGTGAGCATGATAGAAAGATATTTTCATGTGAGGAAGTTAGATCGTACATCCCATGGAATGATGTTTCGGGCAATAGTACAGACAAAGGAAGGAGAGAGTTTGCGTAAAGCTGGTGGCCTCAGTTACTCTAGGCTAAGGGAGCTATTGCTGGATAAGATAGCAAAGCTCCCGCATTATTTGGTATGCATAGCCAGCCAATGCTGGTGTGCAGGATAGGTGATTTAAGCAGTATGGTCACTGGAAATCAGAATCTGCCAAAGATGGGTATGTGAAGGATTCAGCTCAGAGACGGTTGGAGGCCTCAAAAAGCCTGGGCATATAACTCAATCCTTTGTTTGTACATCTATGTGGTTGTGTGTTTGTTGCAGGCGTGCACAATGAAGCTAAACCTATTTGGTGTTGATTGGTACTGTACTGGGGGGGGCAGGAGGAGGGAGGAAGGTTTTCCCTGCTAAGTGATAAGTGTTCACTAACAAAGCATACAATTGACCAATTGTATGCTTCGTTAGTGAACAACTATCACTTCGCAGGGTTTCAAGTCAAAAACACCTGGTGCTTCAATGTGATATAACTTTGACAGTCCATCTTCCTATTAAAAACATAACAAACCCACAGATGGCCTTCCAATCTAATGAAAAACAGAAACTAAAATAAAAATGTTCATTTTTAAATGCTAGCAATCCTTATAAAAAAACTATTTAAATTGTGGAAGTACTTGTACTAAACACAATACCGGTAGTAGCCATTGACGTCAGTAATACATAGTAAAATAACGGTCACTACTGTTACAACACATGCAAAGATAATTGGAATAGTTAACTTTTGTGGTCAACTTTGTCACACCTCACAACTTACGAAGGACTGAAATTTTAAAGTTAAATATATTATTAGTCAGGTGATACCCTAAACTCATAGATGATAAAGGTTTAAAAATGATGACTTGAAATGAAATAGAATTACCCACGCATGTAGAAACGTCATACATGTACAGTGTAGGCACACTGTACCATAGTCGGTTATACTACTGTAGATTACCAGTTTTGGCAAGTTCACAGTACGTTGTGGGTCATCATTCCCCGCAATCAGTTTTAGGTGGAGACTGTGCCAAACAGTGTCTACAATGCACTACAAAAACCTGTACCTGTCAGTGGGTTTTGTGGGTCCAATGAATGGAAATACACTCTCCTTGAGTTTCCCTTTAAAGACTTGATCCAGCAAATCTGACAACAGGGGTTTATGACGTGTGTAGACATTTTCCACATCCTAGTGTATGCGTAAGAGTGGATGAGGAGGAGAAGGGAGGAAAGAGGAATGTGTTGGTACATAAATGTATTTCTACAAACAAATGCAAGAATAACACAGCGCACACATGCACATGCATACGTGTGTGAATTGCACACCCAAACATTGAAGATGCATCACCAAGCATCCTGTACTCTACCTTCACTCCTCTCAGAAATCGCTTTGTGATGGCAAGCGGATTTCTGTCTTCAAACAAGTCCACTGAACGGAGGGCGCGACTGGTGTATCCAGAGATTGATTTGAACACCTGCAGCACAAGGACACTCAAGACAAGCAGCTAGAGCCATGCACAACACAATGGCCACACCCCTGGGTTCCTCTGACGCACAGTACGCACGAAGGATGCATAATACTACTCGCTGTGTCAGCACACATCCATACACACACACAGAGTGTGCAAAGGACATCATATCGTATATCGGACGTGGGGAGTTGCACACGGTCCATACAGACACTGCACATGTATCATCACACGTACAGGCCATTCGCAACGTTCTGGAAGCAAGCTGTACATACATGTACAGTACTCACTAACGCAGATCCCTGTACACCCACAACATTCACACCCCGCATGTTCTTATGTTGTTTACTCGCACGTAACAAAGCTACTCTGAGAGTTGCGTGTGACAAGCACTCGATGTGAGAGTATTGTGAGCGGCGCTGTATGTGCACTATAAATACACACTCCCCATATACACTTCTCACACACCCCACACATGCACATACACAAAACTGTACTTTAATCTCACACACACAAACTGTGCAGCATGCCACTGCATACAACTCACAGCCATTTGGTCGTCCTTGAGGCTCTTAGAGGCAGCCACCCTGTTCCTCACACGCTCCACATCCCCTGTGTCCTTCTCGTAACGTATGCTGAATAGCAAACCCAGACGCAGGCAGTCCTCTGCTCTTGTCTTCGGACTGTCACACAACCTATCCAATGTCTGTAACAAGTGTCCACCCGTTACGATGAACATGTACGTGCCACATCCATGGTGTGTATGTGTGTGTGACTATGTGCACATACAGCCGGTCATACGAACCACACGCGACAAACAAACACTACACAGGCGGGTGCTCACACATCTGAACATCTGACGTGCATGCACACACACATACACATGCATGTGTCTATACATGAGGAACACTAGTTTGCAAATGTACCAGCTCTGCATGATACAAAAAAATGACATACATCTAAGATGACTCTCTTCTCTCCCTGTGTGGCTATGTCTTGCTCGGTCTCTGAGACTTCCATCAGCTGGTGCTCTCTGACAATACGTGACATCTCGCTGATCACAGCCACATGCTTCGACACTGTCCCAGAAAGCTTGCGAAATTCAGGAAAATTCTCCACGAATTTCTGCAAAACGTAACACACAGACACACACACACACACATACACAAACACACACAGGAGAATTACACTCCGAAACCTCATAGTGGTAGAATACATGTGCAATGTGATGTGATAGTCTCAACTGTACATTAAACACCTGCACACGTAAACCTATTGCATGCATGCCAAGGATAACGACCTGATGTCATGGTGCACACAGAAAACATGTGACAACATGTACTAGACATGTACGTGCATACACGTCACATATGAAACCTGTCAAGATGATGAAACATCCACTCCAAGCCACATAACCTGTTCTCCAATGCACATCATACCCTCATCATACCGTCACCTTCATGCACATCATACCCTCATCATACCGTCACCTTCATGCACATCATACCCTCACCTTCATGCACATCATACCCTCACCTTCATGCACATCATACCCTCACCTCCATGCACATCATACTCCTCACCTTCATGTCAGAAATAGACTCAATCTGCTGACGGCTCACTGATTTCTCCTGGTACTGTTCCATCAGGTCCTTAATATTGGTTCCTATGTCTCCAAAATTCAAGTACATGTTCTGGGAAGCAAGCATCAATACAATGAGCAGCCCTGCAGCCATCCACACAGCAGTACGTCTACTGCAATGTAACACATAACAATACATATATACATCCACACACCCCCCCCCCCCCCCCCCCCCACACACACACACACACACACACACACACACACACACACACACACACATTACACTCACAGCTCTGTAGAACTCATCTTGCTCTGGTGACATCACCACCTCCTGCAAGTGTGCACCCACACATCAGGACAGGTTAGTACACCACAGTACAGTTCATGCACACAGGGTTTCACCACAGTGAAGTGGATATACATGCATGCACACGTATTGAAACAATCTACAGTAGAGCAAAGGAACCGAATGTGGAACGCACCCCTATTAAGGAACAGTAAATCTCATAAAAAAATTTAATCACCATTATGGGTTTACTGTTTTAAGATCATGTGCAAATCGATGAATCTAATTGACAGAGATGTTTTACTAGTCTGTTTCTACTAGCCCTAGACTACATATATACATTCAACGCTGATGTCGAGCACAATAAAAATTTCCACTAGCATTTGGCAAGCTAGGTGTGCAGCACTGTGCTCCTTTGCGAGCCCCTGTTTTCATTATTGCTTCGCAGGGTTTCTTTATGCGCTCTAATGCAGCCTTTTCCTCTAGAGCTGCCTTTCTTTTTCTGCGTCGCTCTTCTTTCTCAGCTATCTCTCTCCTCTTCATATCCTCAGCAGCCTTAAATTCCTCAATCCATTGTGCTGAAGTCATGCACTGAGCTGAACCTTTCAAACGCTTAAAAGTAGGGGTAGTGTTGTCCTGCGGATCCAAGCTTTCTCCATCTGAATCATCAGTGGTGCTTCCAGAACTTTGTGGAGAGGTTGGTTCAGCATGTTGCACCTGCTCAGGACGTACTGCACATGCAGCCACATACATGGAGTGGTACTGAATTGATAATTTCAGATGTAACTGCAGATCTTCTGTTGTCATTGCGACAGCCTCAATATCTACATGCCTCTTCACCTCTTGTGCCACACCATCCTCTATAAAGCTTACAATGGTGACTTTATCAGAAAGTGCTGCCCCCGACACACCACATGAAACCATGATTGCATCATGGGGTCCAACTGTATCTTCAGGAAGAGTATCTACCCCACGTAGAGGAGACAGGCCTGTCTTTTGGAATGCAGACATGATGTTCTCTCTTGTAAATGACCGATGATAGGCATCATTGATTATCATTGGAACATCGTGTGGTAGAATAAGATGTGATACTGAATGTTTGGTCATTGCAGCAGAAGACAGCATCTTTAGTGGACCAAACACTCCTACATACAGAGGTTGTACCAGATGGCTGGTGTGGGAAGGCATGAGCACAATGTCAAGCTTGTTGGCAATAGCTAATTGTGCAGCATATAGAGAAATGTGTGACTGGTGGCCATCAACAATGAGCAGCTTGTATCCCCGTGTCTCAGGAGCTGGTAACATATCAATGAGATGTTTAAGGATCTCATGGTAGATGCTCCATTCAATCCAGCCCCTGGCACTGTAGGCAAGCCCACAGTTTGGATCAAAGTTCTGAGTTGCTCTGGCCATTTCATGCGACACTGATTTTCCCTGGAAGATAAATGTAGGGGCAGAGCTGTACCATCGGATACAATGGCAGCAACCATCGTAATATGAACTCCACGCTCCCCATAGATGCCTGTGAGTTTGTGAACACGCTTGGTTTCACAAATTACAGCCACACGCTTCTGGGTTGGGTCAAGCACAATCTGCATTTCATCAAGATTGATGAAGTCTCTAGAATGGGTCAAGGCCATGTTCTGCCACTCGCTCGTGAATGAGTTGAAAAAAAGCACGTAGGCGGGAGTTGCTACCAGACGTTGCACGGCTGCGTGATAAGTTGCGTGGTATACGCAAGGAGATTGGAGTGCCTGACTCTAAAGCTCTCTTTCGAAATCCGTCCCACCAGTGTTTAGTCGGAAGCCCATCTTCACCCTTAAACGTACAGCCTTCCTCCTCAGCTAGAGCCTTTGCAGCTTCGAACACCTCTTCTTTCGCCATCCCCACACCCCTTAAGTTCATGAATACGATGGCTTTGATCAGGCCTGCCTCGGTCGCTCATGACAATATCGGTTTTGCCCCTACCTGCCTGTCATCTATAGCTACTTCACCATTCGTCAAGCGATACAGAGTCGATGTGCTCATTCTGCTTGCGAATGCAATCTCACGGAATGAGCCTCTTTTGGTCTTGTAGGCTTCAATAGCCATCCTAGCGACCTCAGGAGAATAGCCTTTACGCTTATCGACCATAAGTAGACTATAGGCTGTACCATGTAGCTGATAGACGATAGAGATATCGTTTTTAAGCAGGCCCCCCCCTTCTCCCAAGCAAACCCATTGCGGCTGAGTGTTTATATAACAACCCTTTGATGTGGTTGTTCCTTATTCGGTACCTTTCCCATACATTGAGGTATGTTTGCCGAAACGTGAGTTTTTGGTACCAGGATTCGTACAACATTTGCTACGGTTACTATGGTTGTAATCTACGTTCAGATCACCGGTGGCAGAACCTGAACACCTAGCGTTCTGGGCTATTGCTACCGTTGCATTCTTTGGTTTTTCCCGCCTGGGTGAGTTGCTGGTTGGCACGGCGGCCGAGTTCACGGAGGCCCGCCACCTTTCATGGGGAGACGTAGCGGTCGATTGTAATTCAGCTGCTTCTTGGGTCACAATACACCTGAGAAAGTCGAAGTGCAACCAGTTCGGAGCAGGTGCTGACATTCTGTTGGGTCGCACAGGGTGCAATTTATGTCCAGTCGCGGCAATCCTTGCGTACGTAAGCCAAAGGTGCAAGTCACCGAGGCACTTTTTCATCAATGGGGAAGGTAAAATAATAACAAAGCCGCGGTTTATCACTCAGTTGAGGGGCTACTTGAAATCAGCCGATCTCCCTAGTGATCAGTTTGCCGGTCATAGCTTCCGCATCAGGGCCGCTACCACAGCAGCGCAGGTCGGCATGGAAGACTCAATCATCCAGACTCTGGGCAGATGGCACAGTGCAGCCTTTCTTCGGTACATCCATACGCCACACGAACGACTGGCTGCACTCTCTGCAGCATTAGCCAAGTGAATAACATGTGTGTTCATAATTAATTACAAATTGTCGATACTTAACTTACTTACCCTAAATCAGTTTCGGGGTGAATGAGGCTCGCCCCTCCCCCAAGTTCACCCTGACGAAGGAAAACGAGGAGAAACGGAACACAAGAAACAGAAGAACCACAGTATTTGAAACACCTCCAAGGTACTCGCATGAGAAAGCATGCTGTTTTAAGGAAGCTCACAATACTAAGAACAGTTTTGACACCTCGAAACACGTGTCTCTGGTCAGGGTAGGCACGCCAGATGGGCAGTGCCACGGGACTACACCACCAAACAGAAGGGGCGTCCCCCGACACCCCAAAGCCCCGAGTTGGCCAAAGGTAGACTCCTGCAGTAGTAATAGATGCATCCGTGTGCACATTGTGTACAACGCAATGCAAAACAGTACAGAGGTTAAGTGTATTAATGAAGACCCAAATATTTCATGATGGTTTCAAGCTATAGAAATTCTGGCACTATTCTTTAGCACAAGTGTGGTAAACAACAAAACAAGCACCATAGGAGGGTCTCTGCACCTCGTTCCTGGACTAAAATATTGGTCGTGTGCAGGTCTATGATACACTGTACACGTTTGCGCAAAAGAGTTACATACATGTAGTACATAATCACTGCAAAGTGGTAGCTGTAATATTCGACGTGTTTCATGTACATGGACATTACACAATATCCTTGTCTGGGTGTCTGGGTATCACGTGTGGACTGACCTTCGGGTTCTGTACATAAGGACCATTTTGTACTGTACACTCATAGATATTGTGCTGCCCGTGATTAGGCTCAAACTACGCTGATTTGTACTGTGCGGTGCAGCAATATTACATTGGCAACGAGGGTGAACACAAATGACTGTTCACGGCTCATTGGGGCAGTTCAACGATGCAGCGGAAGATTGGACGTCTTACTGCGAGCGACTGGTTGAGTACTTCACTATAAAATCGGAGGATTCCGGGTTCTGTGAGTTTGAGGGTTCATTAAACAGGATAGGCAGGTGCGGGTTACGTGACGTCCGAGTCCAACGCAGGCTTTTCGCCGAACGGAGACTTATCCTCACTAAGGAGTTTTGAGTTGGCACAGGCCGCCAAACTCGCTGACAAAAGTTCTCAGGACGTTTCAAGGTCGTCCACTGCTGAAACCAAAGAAATGTATTGGGGACAATCAGGGGACAGACCACAGTGATAATGTATCTCAATAATTTGATTGAGAAAGATCACACGTGCGTATATTAACTCTGCGCAAAAATTTGATTTAACCATTCATAAAAGTTGTGTATTCTCGAATTGTAAGTGCAAATTAGGTTGACTGTTTGCTCTTACAATTGGTAGAATTTTTTAATCCATATTGTGAAAATGAAGCATACATTTTGGCATCAAAAATGTACGGGGTTAACCCCCTACCTTTCAGGGTTAACCCCGTTACAGACCGCAAGAGATTAAGAAGTACTGTAATTGCCAAACAGAGACACTCTGGTTATCACATTTGGTGTAGGCAGGATAAACGTGTACATTGAAATCAAGGTCCTCTAAAATCAAAATGACACTGACCAAATATTCAAGATGAATGCCAATTACATATATATTAAGGAAACGCACCCGCTAATTTAGAACCTTAAATTTGATTTAGTAATAAAACAGTTTAGACATCACAAATACTTGGTCTAGCCTGAAATCTCCCATTATTCAAGCATTCAAATAAACTGCAATGCCTTTTGAAAATATTTCATCACCTTGCATGTACCAAAAAAAAACCCCAACTAGTTCATTAATCTTAATGCAGAGCTACAGTATTACTGTGTACTCCAATCATGCACACCCTGTACATGTACAATACAATCACGTACGTGCACAATGCACTACAAGTCACAACCACTACACAGTTGAAAGTGCACACACACAGTATGCAGTACTGCAATCACAGATACAGTGCAGTAGTACCATAGCGATGGACCTAAAGTGTTATGATGAAACATGCTTAACATCCATGACTTACGTGGAGCTCTCGGCTGATCCCTGGGGCCTTAGACAGGTCTACCCTGTGATTGTGGATGCCCAAAAGCTCATGAACCATGGCCTGATATGTCCACTGCAGTGTGTGTGTGTGTGTGTGTGTGTGTGTGTGTGTGTGTGTGTGTGTGTGTGTGTGTGTGCATGTATGTGTGTGTGTGTGTGTGTGTGAAATGCTTATTACTGGCCAAATAATGCCCACCCACCTCGCTCAACAGTGGTGTGATGGGATCGTCCTTCCTGTCAAGAATGAGGAGCAGAGGAGGGATTTCGCCGGCAAAGGTGAAGAGGGAGTGGTTCTTGGTCATGTAGCCCTGATACCCAGATAAAACAGAGACGAAACGGAGATGAGTACAGGCACAGAACACCGTACACATGTGAGAAAGTGTGTGCACAGCATATTGCAGTTGCAAGTACTGTTGTTTCAATAAGGTGACAAATCAAGATGGCGAGCACACCCCAACTACATCTACTACATGTATAAGAGGTGGCTGTGCCCACTAGGATGTGCATTTGCTGTGCCATTAAAATTAATCAGCAGCCAGACTGTATACACAATCAATTTGGGTGGATACTATATGAGCACACATACAAACATGCACATGTACATGTATGCGTGCATGTATAACTATTAATTATTAATGATTAATGACACATGGACTGTACAAAATATCATCATAACTGCATACAGGATTCAAAAGCACACCCACATAAGTCACCTCTACATGTATTGTGTGTGGTGTGTGTGTGTGTCTGTGTCTGTGTGTCTGTGGGTCTGTGTCTGTGTGTGCCTGTGTGTGTGGGTGATGTGTGTTGTTGTAAAGAGCAATACACGAAGTATGTCGTACTTTTTGGCGACAAAAAAAGTCTATTTTTCATGTCATACCGAGTACAAAACATAACATGCACCAATATCTGTCTGCATCTCCTCCTTGTGTGGGGAGAGGGAGAGAGGGGAGGGGGGAGAGAGAGGGGAGGGAGAGAGAGGGAGGGGAGAAGGGGAGGGAGAGAGAGGGGAGGGAGAGAGAGGGGAGGGGGAGAGAGGGAAGGGGGAGAGAGGGGAGGGGAGAAGGGGAGGGGGAGAAGGGGAGGGGAGGGGGGAGAAGGGGAGAGACTCACATCAATGTGTTCAGCCAATCTCTTTGTGTTTGGAGACGACGCAGTGAATCTGGTGAGGACGATGAGAGTTCATCACAGGACCCCAAGTACTAGCAGCACACATGCATGGACTCAGGTAGACTACTAACAGGTGCTGTCATTAAAATCATGTACCAGACAATGCATAAACCACTACACATGCCAGTGTACAGTACATGAGGAATGACCACGGCAAAGGTCTCATCTGACCAATCAAATCAGCCTCACCAACGCAAAGAGTGGTACATACCTGATGAACGGCTTCTTCTTCAATGCAAGGAGGACAGCAATAAGCCCATGGGCTACGCGTGGGAAAACCCCCTCTCGCCATTCAGCATTCTCACGCTGCAGTAATGAACGCAGGTGTAGTGAACGCCCACACACACACAAACACATACATGTACACACACACAAACACACACACACACACACACACACACACACACACACACACACACACACACACACACACATGTAGAAATGCAAGGCACATAGGACTGACTACAGTATAGATACTGTATTTAGTGAGCACTAGAAGAGAGGGAGGGAGGGGTACTAGGAGAGAGGAAGGGAGGGGTACTAGAAGAGAGGGAGGGAGGGGTACTAGGAGAGAGGAAGGGAGGGGTACTAGGAGAGAGGAAGGGAGGTACTAGGAGAGAGGAAGGGAGGGGCACTAGGAGAGAGGAAGGGAGGGGTACTAGGAGAGAGGAAGGGAGGGGTACTAGGAGATAGGGAGGGAGGGGCACTAGGAGAGAGGAAGGAAGGGGCACTAGGAGAGAGGGAGGAGCACTAGGAGAGAGGAAGGAAGGGGCACTAGGAGAGAGGGAGGGAGGGGTACTAGGAGAGAGGGAGGGAGGGGCACTAGGAGAGAGGAAGGAAGGGGTACTAGGAGAGAGGGAGGGAGGGAGGGAGGGGTCATTATACCTGCTGGATGGTCTACCAGCAAGTGCAACACCAGAGAGAGTTCCCTACAGGTACAGTATGTTCAACTGCAGCATTGTTCCGTATTGTAAGAAATACATGTACAGTACATCAATGACAAAACTTTACCGTGGAAGTGAACTCTTTCTCGAGTAATTGTATATTTGCAAGAAGCGATAGTACCCTCCCCTTCACTCCAGTTCCCCCATCATGCACACTGCCTCTGCACATCCGCACACTGCAACAAAATAATAATTAATGTTACCTGGGTACTGACTGGAATGTTGAAAGAGAAGAGATGTTGGCTGACTGCAATAAAGTCTCCATAAAATTCCTATAGAAAAGCATATAAACATAATCTCCTCACACATGTATGGGAGATCAGCAATTACATTTTGAACACACTGGTATGCATAATGCACATTAAAACTGTATATCTTTCATACACTGTATAGTACATGTACGTGTACAGAAATGCATATGTTCTTTTGATATGGCTAATTGAATAAAGTTTGTACAAAGTACCTTAATTTCCTTCACAGACTCATGTTCGTCTGATTGGGCCAACGCTTTGACATCCTCGTCTTTCAACCGATTGGAGAAGTCTAGAGACACGGTGGAATTGAGAGGAGTGGATGGACGGAGTCACAATATGAGTGTGGGGTGTGAAGAGGAAGATTTACAATCAAGCTTATACTATGGGACACTAAAACAATAGTCCTTGTCAGCTACATACATGGATGCCCAATCAGAATGACATGCTGTAATCACATGTACAAGCTATAGAACATAGACATATAACCTACAGGTGCGCGTGTATGAGTGCAGTACATGTACATTCAAAAACCATAATGAATAGAAACTTACACACAAAGTACGATGAGTACTTGGGGCTTTTCAGCTCGTCAGAAAGGGTGGCGACATTCTCCTACAAGATGAGGAGAGAATTGCACACACTGGCTAGCTAGCTATACACCCATACCGACATGAAACAACAACACACTGCCGTAACGATGTAGCACATACGTGTATGTACTTACACCATAGGCACAGCACATGCATACACCATAGGTACAACACATGTACATGTATACGCCCTAGGTACACCACATGTATACGCCGTAGGTACACCAGATGTATACGCCCTAGGTACACCACATGTATACGCCGTAGGTACACCAGATGTATACGCCATAGGTACACCACATGTATACACCATAGGCACAGCACATGCATACGCCCTAGGTACACAACATGTATACGCCGTAGGTACACCAGATGTATACGCCATAGGTACACCACATGTATACACCATAGGCACAGCACATGCATACGCCCTAGGTACACCACATGTATACGCCGTAGGTACACCAGATGTATACGCCCTAGGTACACCACATGTATACGCCATAGGTACACCACATGCATGTACACCATAAGTACAGACATGCATATGCCATAGGCAGACATGTATACACCTACATGCAGGTACTGACATGCATACACCATACGTACAGACATGCATACACCATATGTATATGCCATAGGTGCATGCATTTAGTGTCCATGCAAATGCACAGTCCCACCCATCCTATTCAGAAACTTCATCCACACCTTCCACACTCAGAAGCCCAACGCTCTAATCTCCTTCCACCATGCATCAGAAGCAACTAACCAAAGAACAGCCCACACCACTACATCAACGATTTACTGCATACACAAGCCTAATTAACCAGCTGGATCAGACTAAAAAACCCAAGCAAACTGGACACACACCAACCCCAGAACTGATGAATTATGGTTGCAGACACCATCTAAATCACACCCCCTTTCTCTTCCCATCACACACCAACTGATACACACGAAGTGTACAGTGGAACACACACACAACACACATGTACACACACACGCACACACGCACACACACACACACACACACACGCACACACACACACACCGATACAATGAAACACCCTAGGCCTGCACTAGGCAGTTAGCTTACAGGAGTAGGTCTGAGAAAGCAGATCGCGTTCAAGTGCTTCATCGACTCACGTGACGAATTGGACAAAAGTTCGAACAGGTAGACCTCTTTTTGAAGGATCTCTGACTGCGAGTACACCATGCTGACGATGCTGGTCTGTGTGCAGTAGTGGGCCAAGCGGGTATCATGAGGCAATGACCAGGCGGGGGGGAAAAAGCGCGCGCGCGGTAATTTGAAGTTATATGACATGAGTGCGAAGCGAGGCGTGAGGGCAAAGGGATGCATCAGAAAATGAGGGTGGAATACAGAATGACGAGACGCAAGGAACTCAATGCAATGTGGCGCCTACCCGCTTTATAGTGTTGACCTACCGTCTCCTTGTCCATCAGAAGGACTTTCATGCCGGGTCCGCTGTCCCGTATCATGGCGTTGATGTACTGCTTTACGGCGAGGACTACGTTCATTGTGCAGCAGAGCTGAGGAGTGCTAAGTCACTATTTATGTTGCTGTTGTGCACAGGTACGGCACGTGAGCATTATGAATTTTTAAAATCTATGCCAATTACTGCGTCATATTAATAATGGTCTCAATGAGATCGCGACGCAGAAATTAAATATTTGATACCGTATGCACCGCTGTGAGTTCGCCCCAAAGCAAGGCCAGCCCGGCCTGTCAGGCCGGACCATCTGGCCTGACCCCAGCCTGAAAGGTCGGGTTTCAGGCCGGGACACACCCCTTACAGATTGATTGCTATGGCAAACAAATTACATGATTATAATATCATTCGCAGCATTGCGCTGAAGTGAGACATAACTAAATTAACAGTTCAGCACCCATGCATTGTGCTTAAGCCTTACGCATGCCTCCAGTCGCTGAGGGAGAAGATTCCACCTTTGACGCTGTTGAATAAGCTTGGCTCTAGAAAATACCCGCTCAGATGGCGCAGATGAGGCAGGGATTGCCAAGTAGGGTGTGTAACCTCCCCTGCATAATGAAAATCGTTTTTTCCGAATACTTTAAAAACACTAATCGATTTTTCAGGTTTTTGTGGACTTGAAAGTTGAAAATCGAATAGTTTAAAAAACAAAATCAATTTTTCCGAATAGGTTTTGCCAAATTTCCTGCCGAATACCTAGGTTATTCAGGTTATGGTGCTTGCGGAGTGCACACTGAGAATGTCTGCACAGTAATCCACCTGGTCTCGCACTCAATCTAGAGCTATTCATGTCAGTTGAAAACACAGAGACACAAAGGCCTACAGTAGCATGTGTTTGCCAAATAGTTTAATAGATTGTATGGCTTTACCATGTAGTGTAAACCTAACCATCCAACACTAACCACTGAGACCAGACATCACCATTAAAAACTCACCCCACATTACCTACAATCACATACTCCACTTACAAATCATCCAACAACACACTCCATTCACGTTCTCGCTAAATGCATATGAAATTTCCCATTAGTACGATTGCGTAATGATCTCTAATTCCTATACATACTCAAACAGAGCGCGCATACTTTACTTGAAGTGGGTGAGAAGTCTGTCATTCTATTTCACTCGCTAGCGCAATACTCAGATATGTTCACTTCATACCACTGTACAATAAAACAATGCAATACTAGTACCGGTACATAATTTATTGCTACTGCATATAAACACAATTCGTGGCATATACTAATGAACTTTTACTTACTTGAAGACGACGATAAAAGCGTATATTTTGTATCCCCAATTGATGCACATTATATTACTATCTATTTACTCAATACCTATCAAATTCTTAATTGCTTCCGATGTTGTCCCACTTGCAAATAGTAAAAACAACAGTGACGTATGTTATATATATTTTGAAATACTCAATTGAAAATCATATCCGGATATTGGTATAAAGGTATTCGAATAATGGGCGAATTGTCGATGCTGACGACGAATACCTAAGTACCTCCGAATGGTTATTCCGAATAGATAAAATCCCGAATAATGCTAAGTTGCTATTCGAACGGATAGGTTTTTGCGAGTATCCGAATAACCCGAATAACCTGATAACCGGTTACACACCCTATTGCCAAGTACTTTCTTGCAAGCTTAGAAATTCTTGGAAAACGTGAGTTGTGCAATTTCCATGCACCATGCAAGTGGATCTACAGGAGAAGTAGCATTCGCTACTCGTACCTCATGCAGGTATTAAAAGCCAAGCATCGACTCATCTTTAACTTCTCTACATATAGGCCGTGTGCGTGTGCATCACTATTGCGATCCAGTTTTGCAGTCTCTTCTTCATCTGCGTCAAGAAAGTCACAGTCTTCAAAACGAGGATATTTTGATCGTGGTGGTACTGCAGCATCATATTCCTTGTTCTCATAATTTTCAGGTATGGGATCTTTGCCACAGCAAACATCTCACCTAACAGTTGTTGTTGAATAATATGCTGTTGATGTGGTTTCAACCATTCTAGGCTTTTATGTCGGGGATCTACAATTGCTGCTATCCCAAGCAGAACCTTACCAGTATCCCAGTGTCTCTTCATATCTCTCAAAAGAAAGTTTGTGCATGCTTGAAACTGGTGTGGGAAGGTCAGCCCATGTCTTGTTTAACAATCCCCAGGACTGAGGTGGCTTTGGCCTGCTTAAATACAACATCAGTTGTGTTATCTTACGAGACAAACTGCCAAGTGTGGGGTATTTATCACCCCGCAGATAGTCAGTTACAATTTGAAATGGCTTCAAAAACTGACAAAGCATCTTTGCAGCTGACCAATTAGCCTCTAATAGACCCTCTAAACCTAGCTCATCAAAGTTTGCAAAGGGGAATCCGTAAGTCTATAGATCACTCCAGCATGTAATATGTGGAATTCCATCGTGTTACAACATCCTGTATTAGCTTTAGTGTGTGACCATGTGGTGAGCTATAAAACCCTAGACTGAAAGCAGTAGCATTATCTCCACCTTCAATACCTTGTTTGATTGCCTGCTGATTGTCATCTATTATCTTCATCTACCTCCTCCATCATGAGCTCAGCAGCAGGCCCACTTATCTGTGCATTATGAAAGTTTTCTATCATGAGAGGTGAAGCATGTATCTTATTTACTAACTTTTGAAAGGTTGAAACCAGGTCACTTGTGGGATTTGTTGGGGCTGCAGGTGCATTCTTAGGCTTTGCTGGATCAATGTAATTCTTGATAGACAATTGCAGTGTGTGGCATGCACAGCGCACATGTTGTTCACAAATACCATCTAAGGTGTATTTCACCCCCAACTCATTCAGTAGAGATACAATTTCTAGACAAATTGCTAATGCTACTCCTAAAACAGCTGACATTAGACACCAGTTCGTACTAATCCAATGGCATGTGACTGCCACATAAAAGTCACCTGTTGGCATCTTTGCTACATCAGTAGTGAGTGACACAGAAGTAGTCTGCTGTAATAATGCCTTAAGCCTGAGCAACATCTTTGTGTAAATGTCATCTAGTTAGTTCAGTCAATTTGCAGCTTCTGCCTGGCATTCTGAATGACCCGCTTGATATGCAGGCAATGAACTTATTAAAAGACAAACTGTCTGAAAGAAGAGGTGGGAGTAGATTGTCGTACCATGCCTGTTCCAGAAGTTGTATTGCAGTATCATGCTCATTATCTGTGAGTGGTACAGACTTGGCTGCTCAATATGACCTTTTTAGCCATTAGAGTTCTTTCTCTTCCTTTGTAGGCCAAAGCTTCCTCTTGTTTCCCACCAGATTCACGCAGCTCTTTTTTATGGTGCCTTTGCAGGTGCCTCAGAAGAGTTGAATTCTCCTTAACAAAGGACTTGTGGCAGTCACACCAAGCTTTATCAGCAAACCATTCATATCCACTCTTTTCTTTTGCTTCATGAAATTTGTGCACTTTGAAATGTGACCACACCACAGATGATTGCTGGCGTCAGTTGTGGGCACCTTACAAGCTCATCCGTGTTATAAACCCAGAGGTCTGGATGTGTAGGAGACACAAGGTAAGTATCTGATTCTAGAGGAGCTGCCTGAGGCTGTATTCATGATGGCTTCGAATTTGCACGGTTGACGAATGAATCTCTAAATAATTGCAGCCAATTAATTAACTTGAAATTAATAATTGTATTTTATCAACCTTTCAGGCCAACAGGTCACAGGCCGGAGCCTGACCTGACTTTCGGTAACAGCTAGTACTCTTAAACCATTTGAAAATTCATGTATTATAAAGCGGGAGTGTCAGCAGGTTCAGCTGCTCAAGCCACTGAAACAAGAAAGCACATGGCCAATGATGCCAAGTGTAATGAGCTGGGATGGTTGTGTGTTCCCCTAGTAGCAGAGACCTATGGAGCATGGGGAAAGGAGGCCATGGAAGGCTTTTCCTAGCTGGCTTCACGACTTGCCACTCACACCTGCAGACTGAAGTCAGCTGTTACATTTGAACTTTACAGCAGGCTAAACTTACATCTGGTGAGAGCCAATGCCACTGCCATCCTCACCAGATGCATCCAGTCATAACTGTTTTTGTGTATTTTTATTGAAAGTTAATTATATATATGCTATAGAATAATAATAATAGTATTATCATTATTGAAATTTTATACAACACCAACAGTACTACACTCCACGGACTCCTGCACGGCTTCATCGCCTTGAGTTGGCCTTAATTTGAAACGTCATGTTCAGACGGCCATAGAGATTGGCAATCACCCTGGACTGAGTTTAGTATTGACCTTTTCATCACATGATTTATTTCGAGGCTCACCAACATGGCGGATAGTGTATTCATTTATATGGAGTAGCAATGACTTGTGGCAGAAAACATGACACATGAAAAAGGTCTATAGTTTTGATGGATAGGCTGCAAGCCAACTGTGAAGTGTGGGTCTGCTGTGCTTCGATGCCCCATGCTTCAACCATCCAAATTCTTCTCACATAGTACTAAGTATCATCTTCAGAGTATTTTCTAACCAAGCCAGCCTCTGAAATTATCACATGTCAGCATGACTAGTTAATTTTCGTAGTGCCAGAAGTGCACATGATACGTGTATAATACGACGCCATGCATACATGGAATTTATGTAATAAGGATTCAATTTTTGTCTCAACTCGATTTTAGAACATGAACAAAAATGCTCAATCGTGATGTTAATTCATGTGAAAAATAAATAAATAAACATGCACATTACATAAAGACAGGTATCAAGTTCAATATACTTGGAAATCATTTACCATAAATTCAAATCAGTAGAAAAATAAAACTAAGATGTATGCATGATGGATATGGGTCAAACCATAGAACATTACTTCAATGGCTGCCAACATGCTGCAGTACCAATGAATTGAGAACCAATACATACAGCGGGCCTTGTGCGAAGATATTCATGCATGGTTCAACCGACTTCTATGGAAGTCGGTTGAAGCTGCAGCTTCATTGAGTACTTAAGCCTGTATCATAAAATGACATTTCTAATATGTTGTGTCCAACTGATGTCAATATCTCCCCTTTATCTTATATGCCGTTGCATAGCCTCAAAGGATCTGAGGGCTGTTGATGTATCCATGCATGCCAAACCACCATTTGATGGCTTTTGGGGACTCTTCATGCAGGGTCAATATTAGCCTCGTCCTCAGGCCCTATTTTTATATTACATTTACGCCCCCGTAACTTTAGGGCCTGGGGACGAGGCTAGGTCAATATGAAAGCACTTACCAGGGGTTGGTACCATAGAGAACCAAACTGAAAGGCTCAGTGATCCTGATAAAAGTGTGGCCTTGTCCAGGAGAGATTTGTCAAATAAACATATATCGTTTTTGATGACATGTAGAGTCTTCTGACTGCAACTGATCTACATCTGCTATACAGTTAAAATGGGGAGACACTTTGATTGCTAGAGTCCAACGCACGAAGCAAATCAATATTTTGTATAGGGTATATGGCATGTCTGAAACCTCAGAGAACCTCAGTACATTTGATGGCTATTAGGTAGGCCATCAGGTCGCCATAATAAAGACTTATAGTTGAGCCTGCTCAGATGGCATTCTGCATGTGAAGCATCGTCTGCTATAAGATATAGGAATATCTGCATAGTGCACATCTTCTCGCTCGATTCTCGTCAGATTTTTTTTCAATAAACGGGCGTTTGCCAAACGTATTGGCACGAAACGAATCTGCATTAACTTTGCACAGCGGTATTTCCGTAATGGAAAAGGTAAAAATTAACGAACTGAATTAAAGAATCAATAGCCAGAATATACATGGCCATGCATGTACGTATATCAAATTTGAATTAAGCGACTTGAACGTCGCTCCTATACATACCTGAGGATGTGGACTTCATAGCTTCAGCCATTGTGCTTGTGCAAGACATGCATAGCATGAAATATATTTTCACACAGAGGGAAATGGTGTGGTATGAAGCGTTGAAAATAGGAAGTCCGTTCGGAAGATATAACATTGTGAATTGGATACTATATTTATAAATTCATAAGGATCAAAATCTCGTGGAACGTTCGATATATTACAGATTCTGATGTCGGTGATTAAAATTTGCAGCTTCATATTTGCCTATCTATATTGAGTGGGGCGAGTGAAACAAAACGAAAGAGAGAAAATTCGAAACTGAAGGTATGTGTAAACTCCGGATTGTGTCGGCCCCAGACCCATCTCACCGCAGCGGTGACGTAGGTCTGGGGCCGAGATTTACGTTGCTTTGCATGTGTGCTTTAATAGGGAACTTTCTCGTTGGAAGGGGGCATCGATGGGATATATGCTGAAGCGAATGCGATAAGCTGCAAGGTATGTGCGTACCTAGTAATATCGAGTTAAGGATGACCATATAACCATATTTCAAAATTGTTTGTTGTCTATACTGATGCCGCGGCCAGCTTATTGCAACCCGATCACTGGCCGTGTTGGAGTGAAACGTTTAAGGCCACCAACACTAGGCAACATATTGCGCACAACGTTGCACGCGTAACACTGCCCAGCAAAATATTCCTATGGGCCCATCGTTGTTAGGATCTGCGGGACCTTATCGTATGTATAGTACGAAATTATGATTCGTATGTCTCATACGAGCATCTACAAACAGTTATTTACAAGATCAATACGGTATTAAATCAATTTGATTGTTCTCCTAAAAAACACAGCTTTCTTTAGAACATTTTCTCTTCTATCTTTATCCATGGTATCTGTGTAGTGAACAGTCCTGTTTTTCAGTACCCTCATCTTACAAGAAATATAAATATAACAGAGAGTAGCATTTGGGGATTTTTACTTTTTTCCCCCCATGATTTCTTCCGCGTTAATATTATATGGGACGTTGCTGACTGTCTCTATTCTTAATCGCTGTGTAATTCACACTCAAAGCACTTTTATATTGCCTTTACAGGACTTCAATTATTCCTTCTTAGGCATGCTTTCATCATATCCCTAAACTATTCTTGGCTCTCTCAATTTCTTTAGTGTAGTATCTACTCTTTCATTCAGCACATTTTCAAACAAATCGTCAGATCTGGTCAGCATTCCCAATACATAAGAACCGGCGGATCACGTGATGCTCATGAATAATTGATTTGGTTGGCAAGCGTATGGAGTGAACAATATGGACGGTCTTGATTTGGTTGCAAAAGAAACAAAAGCTGGAGTCTGTTGGTTTGCAGGTAAGTGACGACCCATACTTGGAAGCAAATAGCCATCGTTTCAGAGACGATATGTCGTTGTGGCCGCGGATCGAGTACGGTCATATTTTTGGGTACTTCATTAAACGACCAGGCACATACACCCAGGAGCAGCTGCTTTCGTGGAAGCAACTAGAAGCCTATAATTTCTTTGAGTCTGGGTACGTAAGAACTGTGTTCGCAATGGCATTTGGGCAAGGCGTAGCAAAATGCGTATTGGTCAAGGCTAAAGTCAATCCAAGCCAGCGCTCACCAGATGAAGCACATGAAGCTTGGGTAATAGCTAAGCTTGACGGTTCTATTGTACTGCACATGCAAGGCAGGGTAAGTACTACATGGTGTGTATTGTAATACCTTGTAGTTGTTTTTTTGTTAGTACATCAGTTATTAAATCATAACATTAGCGACATTATGATATATTACGCAGTCTAGGGGAAGGCTGCTCTCACATAGCTGCAGTGATGTTCAAAATTGAATGTGCTGTGAAGCTTGGCTACACTTCATCAACTTCCCAAGTGTGTAAATGGAACAGTTCATTTTGCTCAAAGGTATACATAAATTACAATATGTCATGCAGTGTTGTTCCATGCATTTCTTTCAAACTTAAAGGATGTTTTTCCCAGTGCTGTCGTCTTCTCGTTGATCTTACAAAAACCAACACCATGTGTTCAATCTCAGCCAGTTGTTCAAATACTACCATTTTTGTTAACATCCTTGCATAAGGTACCTTACAACAAGATGACACCAGAAGAGCGCAATGCAGAGTGTCAAGTTATTTTTCAAACGAAGCTGGTTGTCTCAAAAGATGAGGCATCATATTTGGAACAGGTAACCAGACTTCAGTCACAGTCAATACTATGGCATCAGCACCGTACAGGTCGTGTAACTGCTTCCAAAATATTTGCAGTGGCACGAACATCTATTGATAATCCGTCACGATCCCTGATCAAAGAAATAATGGAAACGAAGGTCCATGCACATACTGAAGTGTTGTCGCTGAAGTGGGGAATAGAGAATGAACAAAACGCACGAGAACAGTTTTTTGGGCAAATTAAAGATGATCACACAGAACTCTCCTGCACTTTGAGCGGACTTTGTGTGAATCCCAAATGTCCTCACCTTGGAGCAACACCAGACAGGATTGTAAAATGTGACTGTTGTGGGAACGGGCTTATTGAAATTAAGTGTCCCTACAAGCACAAAGAAAGTCACCCACATAGTGTTATGGACAACAAATTTTGCCTTGAACATGTTGATGGCCTAGTACGCCTGAAGAAAACCCATGAGTACTATTATCAGATACAAGGGAAATTGGCTATTTGTGAAATGGAATATTGTGACTTTGTCTGTTGGACTCCTCATGGAATACACATTGAACGTATCCTTCCCGATACACTCTTTGAAACTGTCAAGCCAGCTCTTGATACATTCTTTGTAAGGGTGCTGTTACCTTTGCTCATGACTGGTAAAACACAGCGGGAACAGGGCACTGCTCACGTGTGTGAAAAAGAAGACACCTACTGCTGGTGCAATGGCAAAGACGAAGGTGCAATGGTAGCTTGTGACAATGAAAATTGCACACGCCAGTGGTTACATTTCGAATGTGTGGGTCTGAAAAGCAAACCACGCGGAAAATGGTACTGTTGTGCTGAATGCAGACACGCTGAGACATAACTTTGATTTTTTATGTAATTAAAATGAAATAGATTCAATCACACTTGGACACAAATTTACTAATGCAGCACATACAGTCACAATCTTGTCAATTAGTGATGTTTCTTTTCCATCATTACATTTAAGTGTAGAAACTGGCAGTGTCGACTGAAGAATAGTATACTTATTCTTAAGTAGTCCTATAACTCTTTCGATGTGAATCCTGACTTTTGAAAGTCGTTGAGAATACTCCACCTCATCCAGTGAAAGTTGTTTTTTCCCTCGAGTGAAGGAGGGGATTTCCAGCTTTGCCCCATGTATTGCATGCAACATCGTCATGTATGTCAAAACCCCTGTCGGCCAGTACAACATCACCATGTTCAAGTAAGTGTAGGAAACCACTGTTCATGGTGATAAACTTATCTATAGCTCTGCCACCTCAACACTTTGACAAAAAAGATATGGCACCACAAGGTGTTATCCCAACTAAAAATTTCACTGTATTGTGCTTCTTATAATTGGAATAAGTTTGTGCCCGTGCTTGATATGCGAATGGTCGCTCTGTAAATATTTCAGAACAATCAATGATACATCTTGCCTTTGGATACAAGTCTTATATCTACCTACCTACGCAGAGCAGGGGCCAGCTACCTATAATTAGATTTGACCTAATTTTGAGGTGGTAGACCCATACCACCTCAAGGGAAAAAACCTCACTTAGTGAGGAAAAAGCCATGTTAATACTGCTCTGCCTAACACCCAAAGTAAACAACATGATAGCAACAGGACCACTTGATTCCTTGTGACTAGTCTGCCTCATCTTTTTGTACCTAACACCCACAATGCAACAGGACCACTTGATTCCTTGTGGCTAGTCTGCGTCATCTTTTTTGTACCAGGCTGCTTCAGTCTCGTACCTCCAACTTTGAACCTGCATGTGCAAAGACCCCACAACCCACCATAGGTTGCTTTCGGCGAGTTAAAGGGTGGGGGGGGGGGGGGGGGGGGAGGGGGGGGGAGTTGCCCACACACAGTAACGTGCACTCGATGCCTAGATTGCTTACGTACCCCCGAAATCCCTCTCTTATACTACCAGACCACATGGCTACTATGTGCACCACTCATCAACAGCTTGCCATGAGGTCTTAACTGTCCCTTGACCTTGCATCATCATATCGACACCTATCCACATGACCTCGCACCATCATACCGACACCTATCCACATGACCTTGCATCATACCCTCTGCACATATTAGCACCATCACTGTTGGCTACTCTCAAACTGCATTCGTATAGGAGCATATTTTCTGTCTAATTCGTTCCTCAAACGACAGAAAAGTGTATGCCAAAGCAGTAAGCAAGGTCTTGTACCAAGAGAGTCTCATTAAGATCAGCAATAAGCGGTCCGCATCACATAAGCGCACATTTGTTGTTATGTGTGACTTAACGGCCAGTGTAGGAGAGCTGCATGACAAAAGGTGTGCTAATACTTGTTCAAAAACAGAACAGGTGGGTAGTCCCGTGTAAAACTTCACCGCTTCATCATTGGAAGCTATTTCACTGTACCTGAACGTTAAAGGGCTTGTCTGCGTTTCTGAAGATGTTGTGCTCTTTGGTGTTTGCGTTTCTGTACACTGGACCTCAAGGGCTGCAGTCTGTGTTCCTGCTTCACACATGAACTGCGAGTCTCCGAGAAGTAAAAGACCTTCCACTGCATTGCGATGTCTTTCCATTTCAAGCTCCCTTTCCTCTATTATCTCTCTCCTAGACTTAACTCTCACCTCTTGCTCACGTTGTGTTTCTGAGCTTTCTTGCGTCTTCTTAATACAGTAGGAACGTAGTCTACATCGCTGCTGTCGTTGACCGGTTTTTCTGCACGTTAAAAGATACAGTAAAACTCACGCGCACAAACTGAGAGCATATAGCTGTACACACCTGATATAAAATGGTCACCACAAATTCGTGAGTGTACTGTAGGTATCCAGTTTTGTCTTTTCAGAGCTTTTATCCACTTCAGTCTTCTGGCATGATCCGTTATTGGAAAACGATAAAAACCAAGGCCAGTACGTTCCCCGTAGCGATTTTTGCAACCAAACACACAACAACTAACAACCATTTTTTTGCCACGAAAAATAAAAGTTGCCAACCAATTTATATATTCATCAATTCCGGTCACGTGCTTGCGTTCCCACCGGACCTATGTATAGGATCTCATTTTGTTCTTTAAGTTGATAATTACATCCTTTACATGTAAGATTCCATCAACATGATCAATGTGATCAGTTGCAGATGTGTAAGGTAAACTGCCATATTGGAACGGGTTTGAAAACCATGCAAGTTTAAATCAACGCAACGTGAAGAGAAAGATTTGATATTGCAAAGTTCTTTGCCTTTAACATAGTAACGCATAGCAGAGCCAATGTAGTGAATTTTGAACTTTGATAAAGAGCAATGTGAAAGAACTATTCAATGAAGTTCAAGCTAGTAAAGCACTTCAGACCTGATCACCTTTCAATGAGAGTACCTATAATGGCTTTCACATACCCAGACAATAGAGTTCTAAGTTTGATTCCGTCCTCTACAAGATTGATGGCGCTAACTGCAACTGCAAATATCAGAACTCGTCAGGAAGTAATAAAAGTCCTTGGGATGCTAAATCCTGCAGTTAATGCCATGTCACCTCACAAGTGCAACATTGTTTACTGGGTGGGTGAAAGAAAATCAATAGAGGAATGTTTTGGTACTGTAGTTAAACAACTAAAGCTGCATAGATGTGATCTCCCTAGGATGATGATATTTTGCTTCAAGTACAACGATTGTTCAATGCTGTACAAATTTTTTAAGGAGAGCCTCGGTGATCACTTCACTGAACCCATTGGAGCTCCAGACCACTCCAGACTAAGGCTTGTGGACATGTATACTAGTCTAACCCACAGTGCGGTGAAACAGGACATCCAAAACAATTTTAGTGTTCCTAACAGTCCATTAAGAGTTCTGATATGTACAATAGCATATGGCATGGGTGTAGACTGCTCCAATGCTAGACAAATTATTCACTGGGGTCCATCTGATAGCATAGAAGCCTACATACAAGAAAGTGGTAGAGCTGGTAGAGATAACAATCAAGCTTGTGCATTACTTCTTGTAAAGAAGAAGGATGTATTGAAAAAATTCCTTCATGCCGATATTGTCACTTACTGCACTAATAATACCATTTGCAGAAGGTCACTCCTACTCCTGCATCTGATTGGACATTTGGTTTGAATTGACCCTGTCTTCTACAGCATATACATGAAAATAATGTAAAGATTTTGTTTGGTTGTCGGATCGCATGTACCTGGGCTTCACATTCTTATCTATATTGTCTCCTACCAGCTTGAAGTAGCATGTTGGTCCAGGAATCTATAATTCAGGATTCAAACTGCTTTCTGCTGGATCGTCGCAATGACCTTCAGCACAATCACTTTCAAATACTGCTTCAGAGTGTTCATTTATTTCTTGGTGACCTTCCTCTTCGTTACCTTCATCATTACTTTCTTCAACATATCTCTCTTCATTCTCTTCTCCTACTCCGACTTCTTCATCAGCTTCTTCCCTATCTTGCTCATCGGCACCATCACTCTCAATACGATCCTCATATTCACCATCTTCCTCATGTTCAAGTTGTTCTTCATCTTCATCCTCAGTTTCATCTTTATCTAGACTTGCAACTTCATTGTCTTCATCTTGTTCAGATATGTGTTCTACACTTGGTTCATGCTCAATTTGGTCTTCTCCATTTTTATCATTGCCTTCTCCTTCATCATGACCTTGACCCTTTTCAAGATTATCTTGTAATTGCTCTATTTCATCTTCCTGCACTATATAAATAATACTTTGTCAATAGCGGTCAAAAGCATTCATATAAAGTTACCTGTTCAGTGATATAAATTGTCTTCAAATTATGAACATACTTCAATAGCTCTTTATCATGATTTTTTCCAGCCTCACTTATAATATTGTGCAGCCAAGGATGAGACACACATACACCAACGTTTTGAAGCTTTTGAAAGACCTATGAAGGACACAGTAAAGGCAATTGCGGTAATGAAAGCACCTATCATATACTTACAGATTTACTTGCGTGTCCTGAGTAAAGACCAAGTGAGATAAGTTTCTGAAGAAACGTAGCCATCCTTTTGTTAGCTTTGATAATTATTGATATGCACATGAGGACCATAGGTAATCCATCATTAGTCGCTGGGATGCAAGATGTGAGCAAATTATACAAGACTGGGATTTTTGTCTTCAGTTCGTTCTTCAGTTTGTTCCACAAAAGATTGCACAAATGATCTCTCCGTGCATCAATGATGATAGAAGTACTGCTAAGGGACTTTATCTCCAGCCTAATTGCTTTAGCTATATGCTTCACAAAACGTACCTGCAATTCTTCATGCTTAACAGCCAATTTTGCTAAGGACTCAAAACGCTTACGAGCTAAACCAATACCCATGGCCTTTCTCGATGGTGTCAGCTGGTAGACTCGTGATCCTGATGAATATTCAACCTCAATCTGTTGTACAATAAAGGGAATAAAATAGGTTTACATAACTTCAAACTGTACCTTCACTGGTGTAGCATCAACATTGACTGATTCTAATCGTAGTTGTTTAGGGTTTGGTATCCTATTACTGCAACTATCTGATAGAATGCTTTCAGCTGGGTTACTGGCTGGTACTATAACACTGGCTGGTGCATTAGCATCCATAAGATGTCCTGACGACACAGCTTCCCTAAATTGTTGTCGAATTCTAGCTAGGTCATCCTGCAGCTGATGCAATATTTCACCTCGTCTCAAACAAGGTCTACAGATATCTTCCAAATACTGACCATCATTAAACACTCTTGGGTGGCCTTCACACGACAACGCGGCGCGTATTGCAATCTTAGTAGAGGAAGCAACTTTGCTTTGTAGATGACGATAGCTCTTGTCCTGCTCTCTGCATAGCTTGCAACGGTCCATGATGCAATTAACTTATTACGTTATACTTCCGCTCAATTTAATTAAATTATTCGAGTATGTTAATAAAATTCATGATACGTCATTTACATTCCTTGCGACGTATTACATAATCACTGGACAGAATTGAGTATAGGACTTTACCAGACCCTCTTTCCACGTAGCGGTGATGTAATCCACCCGCAGCTGTGGGAATCAGGGTCTGGGTACGAGACTAACTGACATCCCTGTCTTCCTGCTCATGACCAAGGTCATCCTAGTATCCGCAATAGTGGAGTTATTCTCTTAGCCACTTCTCAAACCATGGCATTACCGAACTCCATCAATGGCGTGAGTGGATTCCTGGATTGTCACCCAAATTAGCATTGTAACCACGTCACCAACAATGTAACTAAGGATACCGTTCTTTTATGTGCTCACTTAGGGGTCCAAATTCAGAGGAGGCCATAAGCTCATGAGCTGTGTAAATGACTCTTGCTTCTTTCAGAGTATCTGCACCAATCACAGCTGCCACTTGGACAATATTCCTGCAATTGGTACAAAACATGGGAATACCATGTATTTACCTAATTTCTGGCATCACTGGATGAATTGGTCTCTGCCATAACAAACTGGTGAGGATTATCGTCAACGCAGTACTTGTTGAGGGGATAAATACCACACTTGCACATCCCAGTTTGAGCCAGAGACCATGCATATATGTCGCATGCTGCCATAGTCGTGCACAACAATGCACCAAATATCTTTGCTAGTTCATATTTACTAAGTGCTTGGCATTGATGTATGACATGGCATCCAGAACTTCTCTGAAAAATATCTTCAGTTGCTTTAAACACAGCAACATCGAGGCTGCAGAGCATGAGAAATGTGTGAGGGCATCCAAACTGCTTTGATCTTAGCTTGGAGAAGGCCTGAGAGTGATTTGGGGGAATAGCAAATCCATCCATTACCAGCGGAACCCACTGTCAGGCTTCCTGTTACCTCACATACAATGGCTGCGTGGTTTATGAGAAGAGGGACGATGACATTGTCTCAAGTGACACCTGACATAAAACATGTGGATGCCATCAATGAGCTCATGCCAAAGATTTTCGATCGGGTTTAACTCGGGCAACTCTGCTGGTGTTCTCCACCAATTTATCTTTTTTTCCTGTAGGAATTTTGCGCCAATCGCGAAGTGTGTTGGAGGTCGTTGTTCGCCATGAATCTGTGGCTTGTTGGCATAACCCGTGTGATAAATGGGAGCAACTTGCGCTCGAGTATGTTCGCATATAGTGGAGCCTTCATTATCCCGTCGAAGATGCATATCTGGATGGGTCCTTACATGCCGATGCTGGCCCAAACATGGACTTTTGTAGGATGCTTTGCTTTCAAAAAATAGGGAAAAGGAAATCATCAATAAATTAATACCTTTATTTTGTGTACTGAAAAATATACGCACCGTGGCTTTGATTTCAGTGGTTGCCCCTTCTTTCTGCAGCACGTTCGTCTGTGTGATTCCAGTTGAACTGAACACTCGTTCATAAAAATAACATCGCTGAAATCATTGTCTCCATTTGCTGTACACCAGTCAACATGTTTAATTTTATTTGCTTCACATATCAACTGGCAGTACGTGCTTCCTCTAAATGTCCAGCCACCCCTGCCGTCATATATTAGACTGTCGACCAGAGCCAGCTCTATGCTTGATGGTTCCAGTTTGCTCTAACTTACGCAAAAGGCAATATATACCCGATTCCTTTGCTTTAAGCTTCTTATCGCGTAGCAACCAAAGTATTGATGGGGCCTTGTATCCCTGTGCATGGTGGACTAGAATGCGCTGTTGTACGTATGTACTGTACACCATTGCGAAATCATGCATCGCTAATGTGTGCAGCCTACAGTAGATTCAAATTAAAAGTCACATTTCGTCTTAGTGCAACGACCGTCGCACGAATGTATGGTTTAGGCTTGTCTTACTTTTGTATTCGAATCGATTGCACGTTACTTATTAGCACCGCATTTTGTTAATCGCTTTAAGACGTCACAGTTTGTTTTTAACCACGTCAGTTAACTTATTAATCTATTCGAAATTCGAACGACTGTTAATGGACCTGGAATTTACAACTTTGTACCCTTAGACCTTTCAAAGGGGAGGAGACGTATAGACAGTGTATACCCTTAGTCCCTTCAAAGAGGAGGAGGCATATAGATGGGTGGAGGGTGCCATAACCTTAGACCCTTCAAAGGGAAGGAGGCATATACCCAGGAAGGATTGTATCCCAAAGTTATACACATAAGGTTATCATTCAAGATGAAAGATATGTACAAACAATAGTTCAGTGCACATTCTTATTTTTATCTCTTAGTCTCTTACACGCTTGGCCGATTGATTCACAACAGTCCTTCCATGTTAGCTCAAACTGAACTGGCGCTTGCCAGAACTGTGGAAACTGTCTTAGCATTAGGCCCTTTAACTCTTGCATTTCCTTGTGAGGCAACCCTGGAAACCCTCTGTCTCCGGCCACTGTGCACCGCACCACCAAAGCCCGCCTCTTTGGCCTGCTTCACCGCTAAAGTAGAGGCTTTCGAACCCAGTATTGGGCATTAAGGAGCAGCACTTCATCTACTGGTCTCAACCATTCCTTTCTGATCTCACTGGAGTCCAAGCACTTTGCTATATTCTGCCTGACAGGTGGTAGTGGCTGTGGTGGTGTTTGCTAAAGAACTGGTGCTGGCTGGTTAGCTGCTGATGGTGGTGGAGATGGTGCCTGGATGGATGGTGCCTAGATGGATGGTGCCTGGATGGATGGTGCCTTGATGGATGGTGCCTGGATGGATGGTGCCTTGATGGATGGTGCCTTGATGGATGGTGCCTTGATGGATGGTGCCTTAATGGATGGTGCCTTGATGGATGGTGCCTGGTTGGATGGTACCTCCAGGATGGATGGTGTTTGAAGATACTCATAACCCATGAAGTGCAGTTGCGTTCTTGTTTAGGTTTAGGCACAGATGTACTGGCTGGTGTGGTGTACATGTCTGAAACTGATGGACCAGAGGAGGTACTTGCAGATGGAAAATTGCTGGGACATTGGGAGAAGTGCAGGCCTGTAGATGGAAGTGCTCCAGGATTCAGACCAGGTGATGCAGTGCCAAAAGTCTGCACAGTAGTTCCATAGTTGAGAGTGGGGAATCTCACTGGAGTGTTGAAGTACTACATGAGCTTATTGAGGCATTTGTCCATCATTCAGCATCCCATCTACTTTCATCTTCAGCTCATTGTGCTGGGATTGCAGGTCGGTGTGCTGTCTCTGGAGCTCTTCAAGTTGCTGTATTGTCTCCATGACTTCTAGCTCAAGGAGTAGGGGATCTAGAGTATAATTTGTAAAGGTATGTTAAAACAATTAGTTCACATTGCACTACTAACCAGATTCATCCATTTCACTGTCATGAGCCACCTGAAATATCCTCATCAGGCAAATGTGTGTAAATATCCCCACCACAGATTGGAGACGATTTGGAGTTAAATAAACTGCACTGGATGAAACAGTGCATTTACACTGTATGCAAATGTTATGTAAATGTGATGTATATGTGACATTTACTTACATTTATTTCTATTTACAGATTTGCAAATGTCGTATTTACACAGTGTTTACACCAGTATGTAAATATGGTATATGTGCAATTTACTCACATTTGCACGTAAGTAAATGCTGGAGTAAATGTAATATTTGCGTTACATTTAGGCGCTGTGGATACAAATTGCAAACCTATAGCTATTGGTTATAAATTTAACGATTGCGCTGAACTTTTAATATCTTCTACCACATAATTATGCATACATATAAATACAGTGACACACAAGCGCAAAGCTAGCTAAGTTCCTTTATGGCCCACATAGGAGCAGATGGAGGCGCCAACGCGCCATTGTACTGAATGCCGCACATCTCCTTTGCTCTATCTGAGCTCCTGCGCTGGGCCTTTTGGTCCATGCTGGCGATGATGGAATTCACGCTGTTGCTCCGCCAAGGAAGTGGACGAATTTTGAAAATGGTAACTGGTGGCGCTAGTTCATTATCGCTCCCAGCTGTCTCCTGCCCTGTTTCTTCGGAAGACATAAAGTCTACAGTGAGGATCTTGGTTGCCTCGTTTTTCTCCTCAGCAGTAATAGCCGTGGAAGTGGTGCAGGCGTTCATCCTGCGATGTGCTTTCTATAAAAATGAAAGATGTATTAATTCCAATGTTTGATTGCACAAAATGACACACGTTGTGCTTTCGCTGGACCTTTAGCTGCCGCTTTTTGGATTCGTCCAGCTTTCCAGCCAGTACCATTTTCGAGCATCGCTTTAAGCTAGCAAAGTATATCCTAGCGGCTTCTGCATGAATGATACAACGTATGTACCGCGAAAAAGAGTTTAAATACTAATAGATGCGTGGCATACTTTGGACGACAGCAGCAGGAAATTTGTCGCTTTGACAAGCAGTCACAACTTCATCTGTTACATGCCAGTTTGCAATATCTGTGAAACTTCATCATGCAGTATATCAGTAATACATGTTGATGACCTCATGTACCTTAGGAATGTATTCCACTCCATAGCATTCTCTGTCTGATTGCGCAGGTGTTTCACAGTGTTATGGATGGCAGACTGTATGTATATTTGCAATAAAGGGCTGTGGTTCAGTGTGCAAGATACATGACAACACGAAATAGCATACCGACAATTCCTTGGCTATCTATTTCTCCTTCGGTGGTTCCGGCACTGTGGCAGCTGTCGATGAGGTAGCTGTTGAGCTTCTCAACTCTGCTATCTGATCCTGCAAACTTTGAAGAGAAGAGAGAATTTTTTTCTTGGCAAGTAGTGTCCAATTCAGCGCTAGCGGGAGACCCTCCCTGAATTTTTAAGTATCTTTATATTATTATTATTTAGTATTATTCTTTCTACTGTTATATCTGGCGCTTCCTATATAGTAGGAGTAAAGCAGCCAGACAGTGAGAAAGTGTCTGTATATGAATGTGGGTTTGACCCTTTTGAGTCCTCAAGAATCTTATTTTCGGTTAGATTTTTTAGAACGATGATACGATGGTACTCAAACAGCAACTAAAAAGTGAATCGTGAAGTATAATAAGCACTGCAGGTGGGGCATGCATGCTGCGTGGAGGAGTATGGAGTATGGCATTAGGGTATGAAGGATGGCCAGGCTATGGGCTTATGTGTATTGATGGGCACTGAACATTTGGGAATTATGGGCTCAGTCACTAGAGGCACAAGACGTGCCGCGAGTAGTGAAGTATAGAGAGAGCGGCATGCATGCATAAGGCGCCGGCATGCACGAGTGCGTAGTTGACCGGGAGTAATTTGCATGTTCAGATATGAATAGATCATTTTGCAAATTCCAAGCTTTGTGAAAATCGTCACTCATCTAATTCTACATTGCCTGGGTCCACTATAGATCTAATGCATTGCACAAAAGCGGCATATATATGATTCCTTAATTAGTGGTATTTTCACACTACTTTGAAACTGGATGATACTGGATGAACAACATCTGGCTTGTACCCGCGCTAAGGCTGTGCAAATATTTGATTGGATTTAACTGATGTCATCAACCACATAATATAACGCTGGTGAAAAGTACACAATTTAAAAAACAGAGGTGTGCATAAAAATGGATGCTGCGTAACACGAATATAAGTATAGAAAGCTGAAGGGTGACTTCCTATTCCTGGATCAGTTCGAGCAACCGGCCCACTTTTTTATTATTTCTCTCCTGTAGAAATATAGTTGAGAAGGCAACATTACGTGCTTTTCCCACGCCAGAAGCACATACCTTACCCGGCAATGCAGCTATGTTTAGGCATATGAGGCACATGGGACACATGCATGGAAGTGATGGGTCAGCTAGGATACTTGGGGACAATGGGAGCAGCTGTACATTGGGCACATTTCCATCACGAAAAATGCAGTGCCAGCGTCTTATTATCCGTTAAGCACGGTGGGCTATTGGTGACTCATATTAACTAACGTATGTTCATAAGCGATGGCAGCGGAAGGCGTTTCAACCACGAACAGCTCAACTGATCAAATAATCGTTCCTGCACACTTCTAATCTGAAACCTTGTCTAAAGCCAACCGCTGTTATTCGATTTGCTATATATAGTGTCATCGACCACACCTATAAAATTGGCCGCAACATGGCCGCTTTAGATGAGTACCATTTGTATTTCATTTTTACGGCCCATTAAACACAGCCAAAATGGCATGTAGTATAGCTTATAAAATACAACAGAGGTTCGCACTGGCATATATGGTCGGAAACATGCATGCGACTCTTTACGTTGACGTAGCAGTAATAGCAATCAGAAAGTAATCCATTTTGGGAGTTTACATAGGCCGTTTATTTACTTTTTTGCAAAAGAATGCCTGTTTATAACATTTTCCCGGATGATACATGAAGTGTCTCAACAATCTAGTTCTTTTGGAGTCTTCGTTTGGGCCTTTGAAGTTTGATGCACCGTATTTTGAAATTTGTGGTTCTTACCACGGAAGCTGCCATTCATTGTAATCTCCACACGCGCAATTGCCATGGCAACAAAACATATTGAAACCAAAAGTGCACATTTCATAGAACAAGAAAACACAACATTAAAAATAGTCTCGAATATATATCCGTGGTGAACTGCACTTCTTTCTCAATGAATTTCCACCCTCTGTGCATCAATGATAAACAGGAGCAATGCCTTAATATCATCGAGAAGGGGCGGATAACAGAGGAAAACAAGAAAATAGAAGGTAGAAATATCCCATTACATGATGTGCGATCCAAGCTTTTAGAAAAACAGGAAACATGTATGCATATATACAGTGATTTAAAAATCGAAGGTATGGGAATAGATGAATTGCAAAGTGCTATCAAGGTGTTTAGACCACACTTTGATGCGACCGTAAGCATTGAAGAGCTCAAAGCAATGCTAAAAACAGCACAGCATACAAGGACATTAGCATTTTGGCATGCCCATGCCACTATTCTAGGACATGGGTACATATTAATGACTGTGCATGTCATATATGATGCTGCTGTATTTATGCAAGACAAGGCCCACAACATTCAAACTATAGTTGAAGAACCCTATGTATACCTGTTTGCTCTAAATTCCTCCACAATAGAAGACCAAGCAGGACTCATAGCTGACAGGGTGGAGTGTTTAAGTGGACTGAATGATCCATTGATAGCATCAAAACCCCTACATGATCTAAAGGGCCATTTAATTAACCTCTTCAGAGAACTTCCAAGTGCACTTCCATCTTGCATTAAAGCTGAATGTACTCAACGTATCAAGATGTGCCTATCCAGAGGAAAAAAGAAAGCAGCTGAATTACGTGCAACAGTAATATAACTTTATCACATGATATGTACGTGTGAATCAGGTGACTGGAAAGTAAGGGCACTTCTTGAATCCGTTGTAAGAATATCTGAAATCATGTATGCTCATGACAGTGAACGCTCCCCCAAGATGATTATACGACTGTATAACAATGTTTGGCTTCACCATGAGCTCTGCTATGACCTATTTCAAATGCCAGAATATTTGGTCTATATTTCAGTAGGCATGCGGCAGAGCAATACGAAATTGTTTGCCTGAGATCAGGCAACACTGAAAATCAAGAGAGGCTATTTGGGCAATGTCGATGAACAGCTGGAAGTATTACAGACACCCAGCAAACATCATCACTAATGTAATGCTCCGCATGCAAGCAAAACAAATAGGTACAAAAAGCGAATGGTGCCACAATTGTAACCAAGACAGCAAAAGGCATACCTAAATATCCTGGTACACACATTCCAATTGAGTTTGTGAATGCACATAAGGACAGCTGGCAGGCCCATCTTGAAAAAATGAGCCCATTTATGATACATGGAGAGACAGTTTGGTGAACAGAAACAGAAAGGAAATACATCTTTAATGATGGTGTGGACTCACCTAATCACCCCCTACCAGATCTTCTTCACTTTCGTGATAGCAGTCTACTTGATGTCCAAAGATGAAGAATTCAATGTTGGAAATCTATCATTGAAAATGACATCAAACTGCCAGCACCTTCAATCAAGATATATGGATGTGATGAAGAATTTCTTTACACAAAGGAATACTTACAACTACCTGATAGCCAAAGTGGCATAAGTTCTGACGAAACACCACAAGATCAAGATGTCATCAATATGACCCACCTGGTATCAGCAATGATTCTTCAAATGCTACAGACATGATCTGTTCTTCATATTAAAGTGACCAAATTTCTGCACCTGATGAACAGCCTATAATAGTGAACACTAATGCAGTTACAAGCAGTGATCACACAATTCAAACAGTTATACCACAACAAGCAGTGATCACACAATTCAAACAGTTACCAGTGTTGAGACAACAAGCAGTGATCACACAATTCAAACAGTTACCAGTGTTGAGACAACAAGCAGTGATCACACGATTCAAACAGTTACCAGTGTTGAGACAACAGTAGCAAAAGCTATTTCAAACTGTATCGGAATCACAGAGGAAGTGCAACAACTTGACAAACTAAGAAAAGATCTAAAAATTCTAAAGCATAGTAACCAGCCACAAAAGTGTGTTACTCCTGAGGTGACACTATTGGTATCCACCCCTCTCTAGACCCCGAAGTGTCTTGCCATAGCAGTCCAAATGTTCCACTCAGCTAATATGCCACAGCAGTACTGATGCTGGTCCCACCCAAAACACACCCAGGACATGACGACCATCTCCCATAACATGTCTGCACCGCACTTATGTGTTCTGTCCATACTCATGGGCAGATGGCACTCCCACAACATGCATTTGGATGGAACAAGTAAGTTATATTTAATGTAATAGTTCGCAGTTAAGCTTCTGGTGTCGTGAATTGCATTTCCTATGCCTGCAACACATTGAGATTTGAAATTTTTAAAAAACTGTCTTTTCATTGGTACTATGAAACATCATCACACCCCCACACTAGTGAAGTGTGTATTGTTTAGAATGAGTCTACTGTGTGCATTATTCTATCCCTCCTGATAAACCTTGCGGTCTTCCACCTTTATTTTTCTGCCTGTGGGCCATGAGGGTGCAGGGGTGCCCCTTTAAACATACAAGTACAGGAGACAAGCGTACAATAACAAGCGCGTATAAGGGACACACCCCAAAAGCGTGCCCCACATGCGCGTATAAGGGACACACCCCAAAAGCGTGCCCCACAGGCGTGTATAAGGGACACACCCCATAAGCGTACAAGAACACAACCCACAGGCATGCACCCCATAAGCGTACAAGAACACACCCCATAAGCGTACAAGAACACACCCCACAGGCATACACCCCACTAGCGTACGGGAAAGGACACACCCCATAAATGTACAAGGGGCACATCCCACAAGCATTAGTTCGGCGTATCCACACCCTTGCGTATCCACCGCATATCGATACATGTATGGATATGCAAGGGTGTGGCTACGCCCGCATTCTAGTTCACAAGCGTACTAGACTTAGAGACTCAAAAAACGATACAAGAGCACATTCCAGTGTACATGGGACACACCCTATATACACGTGAACAACTACACAGCCACATGTAAACGAACGTTGGTACTAGTACGTGCCACTTTCAGATCATTTGAATGAATTTATAAGTACGTAATTCCAAATACGCGCGCGCCACATATAATGGCATGCGCGCATCAAAATTTTGGGAACCGTCCTTACCTGCGTGGAGCAGGCCCTTTACCAAAACTGGAACAAAGCTCAGAATGATGTACTTTTTACCTTCCATCATTAGCTGTACTGCCTTGAATGGCTTAAGTACAATGCTGCCAAGTCTGATGATTTCCCATGTCTCTGGGCTCAGTTCCACACTTGTTTCCTCCATTAACTTCATTGCCTGCAATGTTGGTTTCAATTCCATCAGACTTTCCAGCATAGTAAAAGTACTCCACCAACGTGTAGTTACATCTTGCAGCAACTTTAGGACCGTCCCATTTCCACCCTGCCGCCTTCGCTGAAATGCCAGAAGGGACTCTTCCTCCAGTGCTGAGTGTGAGAAGTGAGCAACAAATCCTTGTGCCATAGCTTCCTCAACTCCAGGACCATCAAAATGGATTTTTGCTGAATGCTGGATGAGGTGATCGAAGCAACCCATGTATCCAAAAGGCAGTAATCTTCCTGCAGCAAGCATTGTGGCTGTTGTGTTAATAGTTACTGCTGTCACCAGTCCACTATGTGGTGTCAAACCCACACCCTCTGCCATTTCTATCAATTTCTTGGCCAATTGCTGGGTTGTGTGGTTTCCTGGAAGTACTTGTGCATCTATTGCTGCACTCTTCACTTCCCACTCATTGTTGATCCAGTGGCATGTAAGAGAGACAAATCATTGTGATGCAAATGACTACCAGCCATCAGTAGTCAAGGAACATTCTCACCGCGAACAAGATCAGGCATCTTGCTCTTAACAAAGCCATATACTTTCCCCAGTCCCTTTTGCAGGCATTCACTTGAAATATGCTTTACTTTTGGTGAAACAGCTGTAAGCATTGCTCTGAAGTATGGATCAGTTACTTCACTGAGTGGCTTGAGTCATCACTATCCATTTAAGCATTGCATCAGTCAAACACAGATTCCTCTCAACAAAGCGATCTAATGCACCTGGACTGATCAGCAGGTTTCATCAATTCTTTGTGAGACTTCTCAGGGTGTCTCTGCAATGTTGTGGGTGATCTAGACTTGCCTACTGAGAGAATAGTATTGCAGTGAATACATATGGCATGATGAGGATGCATAGCGCTCGGTATGACATCCTTAAAATGCTTCCAGCTGGACAATCGGGTGAAGCTTGGTGGTGATTTTGTGGAATGCTAGCTGACGCGATGTCTTCATTGATAGCATCCAATTTGACAACCACGCTACTAACGCTAGCGCTCTGATCAAGATCTGTACTTACAGAAAGCGACATCATGGCGATCACGCGCGAATCAGTGCTGTTTCGTACGGTCATAAAAACGTAATTTAACCAGTAATAATCATTGATATTTTTAAAATACAAACTGTTTGAAGTTCGGTTCGAATTAAGTCGGTTCGGTTCAATGTTCCGTTCGAATGGATCGAACCGGAACACTAGTCTTTACATCAATATGAAGCTCCTGAGATAGTTCAGAAGCTTTTGATAGCAAGAGAGCACCTGAAAGCACTCCATTGCATTCATGCACACTGTTTCAGATAGTCATTTTAGGCGGGGCTGGTCAATATAATCATAATGTATTTGCATGCCTGTCTGCGTAACAACTTGGTCTACTCTTACATATCTTCTCCCGCATCGTTTGGCAGCTAGTTCAGAAGGCTCAGCTCGTGAAAACCAGCTTTCATGCACCGGCCAACCACAGGGTGATGTATTGCCATTCCTGTTTTCAGCTAATACCAAGCTACTACAACATCTTGCCGCATTTGAACCCTGCATTGCACTATTTGCCGCTTTTCGTCAGCAGTAAATTGAGTCCTAATACTTTTCAACCCTGCATCGACATGACTCACATGCATGACTATTTATGCGCGTATGTCGTTTTATACAGCAGAACTTTGACCGCTTCGTGCATAGGAAGTTTCTTGTATGCCTGGCGCATTAACACAAACATTTCGTGGAGCCACGCGTAGCAAAAAGCCTTTTACGTGTGTATGCTTTGTACGTACAACAGAAGCTTTTGTGCGCTTGGCTGGTTACCCTCACATTTAGGCCCTAGACATGGTGACTGCATGTATGTGAATAATAATCCACGTATGAATAATAATAATAATCTTCTGCTTAGATTTGAATACAATTTAGGGCACCGTATGATACGCTCATGCATTTGTAACGGGGGCATGTGCTTGTAAGGGTGCTCTTGTAACAAGGGCAGACTTTAAAATTAAACAGAAACTGTCTTTGTGACTTCAAGAGGGTATAAGGTATTGAATGGATCGTTTCATGGTATTCGACCCAGACCTTGAGTGTACACGTAACACTATAGCTCTGATAAGGCTATCCTGGGAACTAATCAAGCGTTCAATGTTCCCCAGTCTCAAAAAGGTCCTTGGGTGGGCGGAATCAAGGATCAGGATGATATCCTCAACAGCAATTGATCCCTTGCTACAAGCCAAGTTAGACCTTCCCGAGAAGTGATGGCAGCTCCTGAGTTCTGTAAGGTACTGTAGGATCAATCCACCGGAATTTTTACCACCCTGAATACGTCACCCTCACATATTCTCATCATATTCTCATATAATGTTCTCCCCTAAGATATAAGTGAAATTGCTATATACACTTGCATACCCTATGATGTCTCGTTTAAATAATATGACTTCCTGAATAATTAATTTTTCAGTGACCTTTGGGATTTCAAAACAGTATCATTTGAGCCTTGACTTGTATAGGTTAGAGCTGTTTGCACATAACAAAGGCTATTATGTAGTTGCACTCATAAAGAGTAAAATTTATTAAATTACCGTACAACTGTTAAATTGATAATGAATTTTTAATGCGATTTTAAGACTGCAAAATATAATAACCTCCATTTCACACCATTTTTTACTGGTAGCTGCTAATATCCCTCAGCTTGATGGAGAAACGAACCACTAGACTGTAATACCAGTTGAAAGACCAGTACCCATTTTTACTTCTTGTCTTATTGTTTGTTTACACAGTAACCACCAGGTGTTAATGGATATCATAACAGAGACTATGCAAGGCTATCTAAACAATAAAAAAAGCAAAGTTACATACATGATGATAGCTATTATTGTACAGCAGTGGTGGCATTCTCTACTTCTTTTTTGCTTAAAGTGTATGTCCTACCAGTGATGGCTGGACACGAGTTAAGATGTCATATGGATCGATGTCCAAAACACCCTGTCTCTTAGGGTAGAAAAATGATGCTGATGGGGATGCTAGGGCGGAGGAAGGTGACTGTGATGGCACGTTCTTGCTCATTGACATTGAGCGCATAGCCAAGCCAACAGGAGCCATCATAAGCAACAGTTACGTACCTACCAATTGCACTAAACGAAAGAGGTGTAATAGATGGACACAATGTTGTAGTGCTTTTGTTTCTTGAGGAAGCACTGTTTGAGTATGGTTTAACTTCCACTATAGTGCCACCAACTGGAACAACACTGTGCAGCGTATGTGTACCGGGAACTGTTCTGCTCAATATCAGCCGTTCTTCCAGGAGCTTTGCTTCTTCCTTGTGTTCCCTCAAAGTTACAAAACCAAAATGCATGCCTCTTATAGTACTGACTGCGAATTGGTACAGCTGTAGTACTGTCAATATCTGGTCCTGATAGATACGCTGTAGACTGGTTCTTGTGGCAAGCCTCTTCAAGGTGTCATGCTGAGTGCTCTCGGATACATGGTGTCTACGAAAGAACACAACGCTTTTGAACGGGAATAACTTTTGATAGGATTAAGAAAAAATCTCATATTTTAGTCAGTTTCCTCAAATTTTTTTCCATCCTTTTAATTGATATATTATTAATCTTTCTTTCTCTCTTCCCTATTAGTACCATCAAAAACCATTCCTTTCTGACATGCCCCGTTACCCTCCTAATCCCTTTCCCAATTAGTGCCCACACATTACATATATTTCTTTCTCTTTCCTTTTCCCTTTCCCTATTAGTGCCCACCATAACCATACATTTCTAATACACCCCTTCTCCCTCCTCGTCTCTTTCCCTATTAGTGCCCCTATAACATGTATTTCTTTCTCTCTCCTTTTCCCTATTAGTGCCCACCATAACCATACCTTTCTAACGCGTCCCTTCTCCCTCCTCTTCACACTCTCCTTCTCCTCATTTAGGTTTAGCTGTGCCCGTAGGTCTTGTATGACTCTTTTGTACTGCTTCACTAGCAGGGAGAAGTGGCAAACGTCTAACTCCATACGCCTCTTCTCATGTGCCATCATGTATAGCTGGGACTGGAGACAAAGAAATGCGAGTTTCTTTTTTAAAATGACACACCTTCATCTCTGCCCCCTCTCCCTCACACACACATTCATCTCTCCCTCTCCCTCACACACACCTTCCTCTCCCTCACAAACCTTCATCTCTCCCTCTGCTCTCTCCCTGACACACGCACCTTCATCTCTGCTCTCTCCTCCCTCACTTTGCACAGCTCCTCCGATTTTGCCACCTCCTCCAGATCCAGGATGTGGTGGGTGGAGCCATCGGCCTGCTCGCAGTCCTTCACCTTATCAGGGTTCTTGACCGTATCCAACCCCTTCAGCCCGTCCACAGGGATGAGCGTGCTCACCAGATGGTAGACATTGCTCCTCAAGGCCTGCCTGTACACCTTCAGCCTCTCCATGTCCAAGTCCATCTCCACGCTCCCGCTGATAGAACTCGTCTCCGTCGTCTGCGACAGCGTGTTCCCCCCAACCCATGTGTGCCCCCCCCCATGGTGGTTGTCGGGAAGTAAACCTGTACCTCCGGCATCCCGTCCAGCGTCTGGAGGACAGCCCTTGTGCGCGCCGTCAGGGACTGCCTTAGGCTCTGGTTGTCCGGGCTGCGCAGGTTCATGGATTCCAGACTCCCGTACTCGTTCATGGAGAAACTCTATTACATAACCTTTCTAAAATGCATGACATTATTGTTTCACGTGCTTGCAACAGTATGCGAAGTGTATTATTAGAAATAGGCAGGCAATGAATTTCATTGATTTAAAGTGTCAATCACTAGCAATGTTCACTACAGGGAAAACTAGTGAAACCTAGTGACATTCACTCAGTTTAATTGTCACTAAAAAAATCATGATGACATTAAGTGTCATGGAGTGAAATGCATCATTCTGTTATTGCTGTGTAGGTCAGGACTTCTTGCTGGCCATGGTATGGGTCCAGCTCTTCCGATCCATCTTTCTTTGAAAGTATCGTCTAACCATCTCCGAGCAACTTTAGAGTAGTGTGCTGATGCTCCATCATGTTGGAAGTAAACCTTTACCCTCTTGGCAGCATCACGTGCTTTTAAAGCCTGTACTGCACGAGGATGGTATGCTTGACCTGTCTAGCCCTGTGTGAGCATGAATGCGCCGTGTACTGGCATGGGGATTCCTTTGTATGCACTTAGCAAGGATGTTAACGTAGGCTTGCACTCTAACAGACTTCTTCATTCCACAATGCAGCTTAAGTCTGTCTTCCATGGTCCCATGCTCTTCATGTTTGGATACCAACCTAAGCACAGTGCTCCTGCACAAAGTTGTGTAGGCAGGGTACTCCCTTCTGAACTTGCTTACTGTGAGGTAGGCATTTTTTCCACTCTCATAGTGAAGCCTTACTATTGCAGCACTTTGCTCTACAGTCAGTTGATGGGCTCTTGCTGCTCGAGGCACTCTTCACAGTACATGTGCACACAAAGGAGCTGCACCATTTTTATACATTTTTGGATAATGTAATTGGTCTCCAAATGCTGCATTCTATTGTTCAACTATCCCTGCATTTCTAGTGTAGTAGAGCTTTGTATACAGGTGTCTCCAAAATTACTTCATCGCCGTTAGTTCAAAAGCAAGAGGGTTTATTACGGGTTAAAAGCGAAATGACTGTAGAAAAAGGTGTGGTTTGTCGCTGCGATATCGCAGGAATAGAATTTTTTTTCTATTCTGTGCGACGCGATACGTCGCACAACGCAGCGACACGATTCGATTACGCTGAACGTTCACAATTTGTACGCTGGTCGCGCGATGTCGCATCGCGTCACATCGCGGTGCCTTGCGTCAATTTGTAAATAGGCCTTTAAAGTTGAGATTATTGTCCTGCATATGTTACGTGATGATAATCCAAGTGAGCATCAAAATGATACATCAGTCTGGATAGACATAATAGATCGTGGGGGACTTTGGCATGTGAATGCCGCGCGTCGGCTATTCATAGTAATGCGCATGATTATAGATTAAAGCTAGACAGTACTGATATACATAACAGCGTGCCGATAATGACATAGCCTCGGGTCAAGGTTAGACACGACCCGTCCCCTTCCTCGCTGGTGATCACGTTCTCGGCTGATCGAATGGCCCCCTGGAGCTGTTTTTCGGGCACTGTGTCACGGATGCGGGTACCAACACTCCTGGCAGACATGGCGGTAACGGCAGCGGAGGTACTAGCAGCGACCCGCGTTATAGCTCTGGCATATTGTAACGAGACTCAGTATATGGCAATGAGCACAGAGAAAACTCTTGTTGTCAATGCAATGTGCAATACATACAAGTTTCTGTCTCTAGGCAACAATACACACAGCTGTATCTCACATACAATACATAAGTATAATAATTACGTAATAACATTAGTTTGTGTAGCGGCGCGCGTTACACCTGCACTGGTTGATGACCACTGTTACATAACTCCCTCCTCCAGTTTCTTGCATCCTCGCAAGACAAGGAGTCTATTAACACATAATCTCCATAACGTTGAGGGGGTTGACGATTTCTTAAAGGAAATCTTCTGGCATCCAATTGGTGATTTTCCACATTTACCACATGATCTTCATTCTCCAAAATTGTATCCTCAACTGGAATGACCGTTTCATCTTCAAGGACTTCAGGTAACGTCATATCTTGCACGACCTCCATGTGGGTATTATTTTCCTCTGGTGTCACCTGCTTACTTGAAGATGGTTCCGGATTCTTGATTTCAACATCTCTGGGTCACTAAGGCAAGGTTTCAATCTGTTGCGATGAACAACACGCTTCTGGGTCCCACCTATCAGTTGCACGTGGTAGTTCACTGGACCTACTTTGTCTATAATGGTGTATGGACCACGCCATAATGAAGAGAATTTTCGTGTTTGTCCCCTTTTGATTGCAGGAACAAAAAGCCATACTCGATCCCCAACTTGAAAAGCATCTCCTGCAATGGCTTGATCCTTTAGCTGCTTTTGTCTTTGGTGAGCCTTATGTAGTCGTTGGCAAACTACAGAAAATGAAGATTTAAGAGATGACTGCGTCTTCCTTACATAATCAGGAAGTTCTTGACCTTGAGTTTGAGCTCGATCTAGCAGTACATCGATTGGCAAATTAGGAGAACGTCCAGACATTACAAAGAGGGGAGTGTATCCAGTTGACTCGTGGACAGCAGTTCTAAAGGCAAATAAAACTTTCTGTAGGTAACAGTCCCAATCCTTCTGATGCTTCCTCAACAACCCTGGACAGCATTGCTTCAAGGGTGCGATTGAAACGCTCTACCTGACCATTTCCTTTCAGGGTGATAAGCAGATGTTTGTGTGCGCTTGATACCCGCATAGTGACTGCATGACCTCACTTACAATATCTCGCCGCTCGATGATCCAGCAGTGGGGTGAACCTGGGTGGTTCCTAGGGACGCATCCAAGGTGCAGGGAGCGTAATGTGGCACTCACTTACGCAATGACAACAGCGAGGGATCGCCTTTGCGCAGCCTGTGAAGGCCTCGTTGTAGAGTCTCGAGTTGGTTGCGGACCAGTTCAGGTCCTTCCTGGCGAGAGCTTCCCGGCGGTACTGCCTGTCGTAGGCCACCCAAGTACGCCCTCGTAATTGCGTGCCGCCCAGAGGATGGATGCCTGGTAGGCACAGAGTTCAGGACCCTTATCGGGATAACGTGTAACCAACACTGCAGCCATCTTCGAAAAACACTCAATCCATAGGGAAATGCCTTGGACAGGTGCTTTCCGTGACAGACGACAGGGGTTAAACTATGTATCGAACACCACTAGCTCTTCACCTAAACCACAAAAATAGCAAATTGGTGGAAAGTGCACAAGCACTGAACTATAGTATTGTGTTTCAATAACTGATGAACATAGCAGTCCCTCCCTAACCACAATACAGTCATTACTTAAAAAAAGAGATGAGCCACAGGTATAAATATCTGACTCTCTTATACGCTGCAGTTCAACTTGCTGGTCCTCACTTAGCCTAGTTTTAGCATAAATACAACGTGGCTTACAGCATTCACCACAGGTGATGACACCTCTCACTTTGCCAGCCACAAGAAGTGATTTCCTTTGATGATCTATTTCATTGTGTATTTCTTTAGTAACTTTTAATGATGGCTGATCTAAATTGGAGGGTAACTGTCCATACACATCACTAAATGGGTGATAATGGTCTTTATTTGTGGATGAAGAAGTGGCAATGGTAAAAAATGTAAGCTCTTAAAGTCTTCATGACTAAGCCGGATTTGATGTTTTGAGCAGTAGTAACATGTATTATCACAACATTTTTTAACCTGAAATGCATATGCAGATAAGTGACAGTGTGCCTTCATAAATGATTGCAGAGATGCAGCATTTTGAAGATCCATTTTTGTAAGTCTTTCTTTATCTAAAGTAGGATCAATAGACAAAACCCATTTAAACTGGGCCTCGATTTCAGACTCAGTAGCAGGCACACCAAGTTTAACAGGAACATCCTTTATTTTCATGCATTGAAATCTTTGCCCAACTTGAATTAATGGTGTTGCCATTGAATCTTTAACAGCATCACCCTATTCCGAATCTAACTTTATTGCTTCTCTAATTTCATCCAGAGTTTTTTTTTTTTTTCAAAACAGCTTCAGCTCTCTGAGACATGTTCGATCGAGCTAAAGATACATTTTGCAGAGCTAAGTTCAAGGTTACATTATTCGCTCTGCTACATTTGTCCACGATTGGTATGGACATGTTCTAACGCATACAAGCATATCAAGGTCTAAGGAGCAAAAAAGACTAAGACTGGCTACCTGGACAGAACCAAATGTGACTCGATGATCTGGTCCACCATCACTAACGATAACTAAAACTGGTTTAGACGCCACCATACCATCATAATTCAAACGAATTAGGCTGTTCATTTCAGCAGAATGCCTCAATGCACTTGATGGTTGAGTAACCTTGTCTTTATTTGTCACAAATGTGGCACCTCTAAAGAACGAATCGGATGCATTGTCAGGTACATCAATGAAAAATGCCACTGATGGCACAATACCAAAGAGATGAAAATCATGATCTATTGCTTGCAACTGATGGCCATTTAGAGGCACAAGAGAGCAATTGTGGCCACGAACACCAGTTGAAATAAAACAATCAGGTCCACCTACAGGGACTACAGCTTTGTCATCTACTGAAACATATGCTACGATGATGAACTGAAAAATGCTTTACGTACTGCAAAAGTGAGTTGCCATAATGGGAGTCTGAATGCTTTTTACGTAATTGACGCACCTGTATTCCAAACATGACATTGAACAGTCCAGTGTATCGAATCGCTCGCTCTGTGTATGGATTTGCAGGCCAGAACTGCAGTCGCACCCAAGATATTGAAGGGACAGCAGGCATACATTCAGGATATTTATCCTGTAGCCGTGCAGTAATAATGTCACAAAGATTAGAAACAGAAATAGCTAAAGGCGTATGCAAAGTGTTGCCATGTCTCCTTTCATCTACAGGAAGTGTGATTTCATCAAAATAACATTGAAGTTCTTTCCAAAATGAATCAAATCTAGAAGACTCAACATGTCCATTAGTTTGACGGAGGTCTAAAATTATATCTGGATCATCCATTTCTAAAATAGCCTTAGCCACCCGCACCTCCACCCCCTTTTCAAAAGAATTAGAAGCACTTGAACTATCATGCAAAAGTGTCTTATAGATGTTCCGTAACACCATAGGTGAAACATTTGCTAAGGTAGTATAGTGATCCAAAAATTCCCTACGCATTGCTCGGGTAGAGTAAGTAGATTGTTCTTTTGAGAGCTGACTATAAACACGACTCACTGCAGCATTGTCAACAGATTTGTCATCAGGAATTTTCCATGCGTAACATAGTGTACCCAAATGATTACCATATGCAAATCTATACAGCATTGTTGGAAATGGTAGTTGGATGCCTGATAACCATTTTCGTCTGTCATAACGTTCCCGAGGAGCAAGGTCATTCAAAAATATAGGCTGGTAAAATGATGTGGCTAGCAATAGTTGGTGTAGAGTGTAATACTCTTCTAAGACTGGAACATCATACGAAAGCATGGTTTCCAATGAGATGTTATCATCTTGACTACCTTGGACAGTTACTATCTGGTGATGCTCACCCACTTTACAAGATTGAGCAATCAAATAATCTTCATACACTTTTAGACAATCAGCAAGTTGCTTTATGTCATTACGAAGTTCCTTAAACATATCAAGCGCAAACCAAGGCTGCATGACTAAACCACTCAGTTCTTGAATGTGATCATTTAAAACAGATGAACAAAGTTGTGTAACTTTTCGTTTTTGTTATCGAAAATCATTATAACCACGAAATCTAGCAAATCTTACTGGCATGTGAACCCCTCGGGAAACTAGCTTGTCCCAATGTGGGTCTATATACCACAAACATTTTGATAGCTTTGTCACTAACCTCACACCAATCGTACTGACACTACTAGGTTTCCATCCAACATTCATTGTTCTCAGTAGACCTGCATGCAGACATTAAACAGATGACAAATATGTTCTAATTCAACAAGCTAGCCATGCACACACACTATAAACAAGTCATACAAACTAACCTATGATATCATTGTACAAACGCTGGTCATTGCGAAGTTGTTTCCCTTCCGAAGGAAGCTGAGGGCTTGGAAGCTGAAGGCTTGGAACAACAATATCTTCACTATTGGTCGGCAAGGCGTGTCCCGCACACTTGTTCTCAAACAGGTGTCATCCTGATTGCTGATAGTAAAACGGACATTGTAACAGGAAAATTGCTGGCATACATGTACAGGGGTGTCCAAATCTACTATGTGAGCAGGATGAAAGATATCTGTCGCAGAAATTTCTGTCTTTAAAACAGTTGATCGTGACTCTCGATCTGCCTTTAAGCGAACTAAAATGTTTTCAAACGTCTCCTCCCATTGGCATTTGAATATTCGCCGAGGGAATGCTACGTCTCCACTGGCACAAACAACTACACAACTTACAGGGCTGCCAACCTGCCATAATAATAAACCTTGAGATTTTTTAATGAAAATTAATGATTAGATGAGAGCATATAACCGCTATAACTATCCCTATTCTGCCTATTAAAAACATAACTGTATTTGTTAATTGCATTACCGGTACTGATAGTGTTTTCAAAGTTATTTTACAATTGTCACATGCATTACTATATATGTACATGTAGACAGTAGAGAAGTATATGTTTCAAACAAAATAAAAATTGTAAATGAAATGACAAATGAACTACATGTACACTGAACACAGTTATGGATTTTTCGCTTTGTGCTCATCGTTGTATTGCTTGGTTGCTTTCTTTGCAGATTTCAACAGTTCATAAGAAGGCTCCCATGCAGCAGGATTACGTTGATTTGCAAGTTTGACTTTAACAATTGATGACAGTGTACCATTAGGATTCAAAGAGTTCCTTGATGGAGTTTTGTTTAATTTAATCAGATTAAAAACACGCTCCTCTCCCGCATTGCTATGTGGAATGCTTAAGACCAACTTTGCTACCATGGATAAGTATTTAAATCTAGGTGAAGAATCAACTCTCTTAAGTTCTGAAATAAATCCCCATATTGTATCCATTCTATAGTATACATGCCTTTCATTATCATCGTATTTCTGAACAGTGAGAGGATTAAGTTTTTCAATTCCAGTATCATTGGAACCATCGATCATCAAACTGAAAGGTTTCCCTTTCATTTCTTCCACAAGTAAAGCTAAAACAGTATAAAATTTAAACCATAGCCATACAAGAACTACATGACAGAACACATACCTGTCAAATGTGGAGCAATTGCATTGTTAAGCATGCATGTTGTCTTCGTCCTGCCACTGCCATATGATTTGGCTATTAGACTGTCCGAAAAAATACTTCTAAATATTGCTTTTAGATCATCTGCAACTGCTAATGGGATATTGTGCTGCACCAAAAAATTTGCCATTTTTACTTCAGCACAAGTAACCTTAGGATAAAGATATTAGCAATAACTACACGTACACCACTTTTTTGAATCTTAGTATCTTACTCTTACTGAAGAGAAAGAAAGCTTTGGCTGAGAAAGAGCTTCTTTAGCTAACGTTTGATGCATTTGCGAAATTATGTGGTCTTTTACGTCATGCACACCTTGGTCTTTGCATGATAGTCTCTTCGAACATACTGTGCACAGAAAGGAGTGTTTATCGTCAGGCTGCGCGAGGATAAAAGGCCACGTCTTTGTCCACTGTAAAGAATATTTACACTTGTACATTGTTTTACGCTTTATTGTGCACTGAGTCCTCGTAGACGGGCCAGCGTCTGTTTGCTCGATTATGATAGCTCGCTCTCGGAATCAGTCAACACGCGTTTTTTTTGCCATTCTCAACCAGATATCAAAACCTGTAACGGAATGTATTTCCCAACGGGCCTGTATCGAATCGTATTCTTTTGTTGTACAATCCGTTACAGACCCGGTATGGTACCGGTACCGACTGGCCTAGCGAGTTAAATCGAGAGGTAATATTAATGAACATTTATAATTCTATCATAATCTTAAAATTAGTGATGGCGGCTTCAAAAACCTTGAGAATCGGACCCCTTTCCTTGAATCCTTGAAATACTCTTCATGCCTGCATCTTCACTGCCTGTGAATAACAGTTCCAGCTTTGTGTGTCTAGAAATGCTAAAACTGATCCCAGTATCTTCACATCGGACCACTCTAACCTACTTTTAATCTGTGTGGCTAATTCCACTATATGCCAGCACCTTGAAATACCTTTTCTTCACCTTCATCTATAACTCTAGAACAAACCAGATTGGGAGTTTGCCATTGCAGCGGATTCTGCTCTGCAATAGATTTAATGATTTGAGCACTAGCCTTTATGCCACTAACAATGTTCAAATGGTCATCTTGGAGACATAAGCTTAGACATGAAGGTGGCTTCAAAATTTCCACACACAGTGCTGCTCCTATGAGCATCTTGGTGTGTCTCCACTTTTGAAGATAACCTTTTAGTTTAGGTCAACACTCTTTATTGTTTTATTCTCTACAAGTGTCATAAGGTGACTGATGTATGCACCATATCTATCAATAAACTTTGCAGAGCTTTTCTCTTGTGACTAATCCATCTGCTTCCCTGGCACCTGACTGGCAAATTTCCTCCATTTGGAAACTCAAAAACCTCTTTAAGATCATCTACAGTATCTGAAAGCTCTCTTGTTTGTTTGTTTTTTAGCGACTTTGAGTAAAGATAATAAAGCCAAAGAAGCATGTCATCAATCTCCTGGAAGAGTTTGCTTGAGAATGCATCTTTACATGCAAGTTCTAAGCGGTGTGCAAAGCACCTTGCCCAAAACATCCAGGGACAACCTCGTAATTTCCCCATCACTGATACGGTTTTGGATACATTCACAGATGCACCATCAGTCCCACCACCTATTAGAATTGACTTATCTTGAAGAACACTGCTTTTGTCAAGGACATTTGTGACTCCCAGTGGTATAAGAACCTTGCCAAGGCACTCAAGTAGTCCATCTGAATCAACTTTCCCGGGTTCTTACACACATAAAAACCTAGCATATGTGTTAACCTCTTCTGCCATAGCTTTCAAATTGCCGAGTTTGCTCTCCCCCAGATCAGTGAGAATGAGTTATATAATATACAATATACACTCACACCTACCCACAGTGCCTAACACCTAATGGAACACCCTTTTACATGTGTGACACTTCCCAATGATGCCCTCATCTTGTATGAGGATCTTGTTGTGTATGAGCTGGCCCTACCTCCAAAATGCATTGCGCAGTGGGATGGAGAACACAAGCATTTTAAGAGATTTGATGACCAGGTAATGATTGAATACACTCTTCTGTATATGTGAATACTTAATTATTTACAGGAGACGTTGCTATATTTCATGCAAAATCCATGGAAGGTCAAGGCAGCAGACAGGAAAGTTATAATGGTGCCCTTATTCTTTTCTCCGATGAATACAAGTGAAAAAGTGGCACAAGTTTGAGAGTTGGTATCTACTTATTGCTGGCCTTCCAAGGCAGGCAAATGGACGGCATACCAATATATGTCCCTTTGGATATGGCGAGACCAATATCTGAAGATCTGGCAAGATTAGAAAATGAGGGTGTAGAAATGTATGATGCACAAAGTCAGGAGAAAGTTTTTGTTGTGGCATCTTTGATACTCATCATTTGTGAACAATCCACTTGCCTCTGAAGTGGTAAACCATCTGGGTAGTGCAGCCAATAAGTTTTGCCGTATTTGTGAGGTACGTTGAAAAACATTTGGATTATAATACTTATGCATTATTCCTAGGTTGACAAAGGTGTGAATCCATACATGATAGACAAAGAAAGAACACTTGAAAAATGTCTCGATCACATTGTGGCTATTCGTTCTCAACCAACAGTACAGAGTGCTAAGGAAATGCAGGCTTAAGAGCTACAGCTAATAATAAGAGTAAATCGTTACAGGTAAGTGGCTGTATAATAATAATATATATATAAGATTATCTTAAAACGTTTCAGGAGGGTCCCAATAGAAGTACTTCATACTCTTCTACTTGGGCCTTACAAGTACCTTTTAAAGGAGTTTGTTTCGAAATTGACTGAAAGGATGAAGGATGAAGTTCTTGCTAGGGTGAATGCATTCCCTCATTAGGCCTCACCGCTAAGATGTATGGTAACGTGCCGTTACTTTAAGTCCTTTGTTGGGAGAGACTTCAAGGGATGGGCTCAGGTGGCTGTTTTCGTTTTAAGTCCATATTTGAGCACTAATGAGAGTAAGGTGTTACTGAGCTTGTCTAAGGTATGTACTTTCAAACTCTTATTTGCCAGTGACATTACTTGAAAATAAAACAGGTTTTCCAAATAGCCTACTGCAACTTTTTTTCTGTTGATCTGGCACTCCAGTGGCAACAAATCTGTGAAGAGTTTGTTACCAATGTGAAGGATTATATGCCTAACCTACTAAGAAAACTCACTTGCTACTTCACCTGGTTCAAGATTTTGGGCCATGTTCAGCATTCAATGCAGAAAGGTGTGTGTGTGTGTGTGTGTGTGTGTGTGTGTGTGTGTGTGTGTGTGTGTGTGTGTGTGTGTGTGTGTGTCAGTGTATGTGACAATGTGATTGTGTGTATGTATGTTTGTGTGTGCAGTGCAATGTTGTGTTTATTCAACCTCAGAGACATTCTTGTTTATTTTTTAGATGTGAATCATTCAATGCAACAGTGAGAGCGCAGAATATGTACATGTACAGCAACCGACTCTCACCATCTGCCATCATTTGCTGTACAGCAGCATCTGTGTTACCTGTGTGATGCCCCATCTTCTGGCAATGTATGGTAGCTAAAAGAGATAATAGCTGTATTAGAATACGAAATAATGTGTCTCTCTCATATTTAGATGTGGTGATGCTTTGAAAAGGATGTATCTCTCTCCTATGATGCAACATTTCTTCAATAATGTTCCCATTGAAGAACTTAATGCTGGCAGAAGTATACATCATCCAGGAGCACTAAGGAAAGTGAGCACATCTATCTGTACATATACATAAGGTACATTTACATAATGTTACATACAGCTTAGGTCCAAACTTCCTCAAATGCTCAAACATGTCAACCTTGGAATTGTTGGTCTTAGTTACCAACTACATGTATTGAAGGACTTCAGAACGACCAAGGAATCAACATTCAGCTTCTGCACTGCCTACCTGAGGATTATGTTAAGGTTTTGCTGGGATCATAGCACCTGATTCAGAACTAGTGAACACAGGAGATTTCGTTGAAACCATCTCTAATCAGGTAAAAAGTCTAATGTGTTATGCATATACATGTAGTGGCGGATACTAGGGGGATGTTGTTATTACATTTCGGCAAAGTTTAAATAGCAGTGGGCCCCAGTTATAGCCTGTTACCTTGGCGAGGGCATGCACTCACTGTAACTACACCCCTCCACCCATACCTGGATCCACTGCTGTATGTTCACGTGATAAATGTTTATATTCCAGTACAGGTACTCGCTATTCTTGACTGCATGCCTGTTACGCTCTGGGCAATGCTTCTGTCTGCTGCAAGGCCGTGAAGATTACATCTTAAATGGACAGCGTGTGTTGAATGACTACGAATGCGCATTGGTTTCTTTAACTTTTTACTGTGGATTGTAACCAGGTGAAGCGTGCTGTGTCCCTTGTCCATGACTGCACGGATACTTGCACATTTGAAGAGAGGGATTCGTCCAGGAGGATTGAAAGGAAACTCACCAATGAAAAGGCTCTACATTTCAAGCATGATTCGTGTAATATTATGTACTGTTTAAACGTGTATCGTTGTTTAATGCGTATTGTAACGTGTTTTTTTTTTCAACTTTGTATTAGACCTCTTGAATACAAAATACATTAAGGGCTGGGAACCTGGTAAACATACGTAAATGCGTTCGGGCCTTCATCGGATACTGCGTTGATTGAGACTGTACGCAACCACTGCATGATAACCAGGTTTGGTAATCCTCGTGTAATACTTGTATGAATCAATCTTACTCCATCTAATATGAATCAGCGGTTCTGCATCAGGTCTACCAGGGTCTGGTAAACAGTCTGATTCAATATTAGGTGCACGTTTGAAACAAGAAAAAACTTCTGGCTGTGTACGTTATTTCTGGTTATTCGAATGGCTGAGGACGTTGCTTGTGTTGATGAAAACGGTTCTTTTCAGAACCAAACCGACGAAGCTGCAACTACTAGTCGACCTTCAAGGCGGGCTAGCAACTGCAGTATCGGTATGGACAGAGCTTAAAATGCGGAAGTCTCCACGAGGAAATCCTAAAACTGGCGGCTACACGAAGCGATTGTTGAAGCAATCTGAGAAACGCCAGCTAAAGGAGATGCAAAAAAGGACCAGGCCAGCTCTCGTAGAACGTTCTATCAACGAGCTGGAGGCCTTAGCTGAGTATATGCCAAACCTTACTGACTCAGACGTAAAAGTACTCGCACTGAGTATGTATTAAGTACTGGGGTGTCATCAGCAAGCACTGCCCAAGAAAAAGTGAGCCAGATGTTTTGTTAATATGTCCGCGAACTGTCAGAAGGTGGGCTGAATCATGGTGAAAACAAGAGAAGAGGTTTGATACATGTATATAATATTGCAGATATACACATGCACTTGTATAATGTATAAATACATGTATTTAAGTTTCAAGTCATACCAGTTGTAGTACTTCAGAGGTGGGTTGGGGAACCTTTGTGTGTACGCCTTTTTGATGATTGCGATGTACTTTCTTAAGAGCGTTCAAAGCTTCATACACAGCAAACCCATTCACTTCATTCTTCTATCCATTTCATGTGTGGTCTGAAAATAATGTTTGTAACTTTACAGTAAGGTAATCTGGTAATAGCGCATACAGCAGGTTTTTTCGTAGACTTGTTATGATGTGGCCACAATGTTGCCTACAGTAGTGTTTCACATGAGCCCAGGACATTTCAACAAACATACATTTACACATGCGCGTTGCGGTAGCGTCATCGCGTTACTAAAAATGGCACTTACCTCATTCCAATCCGATGTCATTTATAAACGTAGCCATATTCTTCAACAAGCGGGCGTGTGGAAAGGCTGTTGACAGTGGCGTAGCTACGGCAGGGCCTAGGTCCTACCAACCGAGATGTGTATAATAATATAATACTCACTCTTGAAGTAATTGATCTAGCGCGGGCTCGAGAGCCTCGACTCGAGTCGAGTTGTGAATGTTCAAATTTCAGTACAGTACTGAGTACACGAGTATGGCACGCGTGCATACGAGGTTGGAAGAGAGCTTCAACGTTAATGTTGTTGACAGATTTGCTGCCCCCCCCCCCCCCCGCATGCCCTACCATCAGTACTACCCTGGCTACTGCTGTTGAGTGATCATTCAGCCCATCCGCCATCAATCCTACCTTGAGGAAGCATTGAACAGCATCAAAACTTGCTGGCGTAACCCGACAGGGGACGCTAAGGCCCAAAGTACATTGAAGCTGTTTAAGCAGTGAGAAACTCGATGCATTCAATTGTCAAGGCAGTAATTATGGTGGCCAAGGTCAAAGCCCTGTTATCATCGAATACAAACTTGAATCCAATCTCCACCCATCTCATAAGAAAATGTTTTTAAATAAAAAGCCACGACTTGTAATAGTAGCGTTTGGTCCATAGTATTCCCCAAAGCAATCTAAACCTACCTTCATTTGTTACATTCAACATCATTTATGTAAGTGTGGGACCCGACAGGTGGTCCCAGGGTACATTTGCAACTCCTACACCCTTAGTCTGGGACCAGACACCTGGCAGACTGATCCCAATGAGTAAACCCCCCCTCTCCCCCCCCCCCCCCCCCCCCCCCCCACCCCATATGGATGCCTACAGTCTTACAGTCATGTTTGACATTTGACAGCAGGGCCATGTAATGTACTGGAACCACCCATATATATATATGTATAGAGTACAAACTTGGAAGACAGACCAACAGCCATATTGAGTACTCCCTGATGCTGAGTGTACTATATTTGACTCCAATTCAAAACACACTACTGTAGTGGTCTACAGTGACAATGACTGGCATGCAAGCACTGAAGGGGTGTTTGCAACCACAACTGATGCATTGATACCACAACTCAATAAATGTCTGTGCCCACAAATATTGTGCGGTGATAACAAACTCTTATCTTGATGGCTTCTGTCAGGACCCATCTGTGCATTCCCTGAAAAACAGATGCACATAAAACGTTTGCCTTACAGATGTGGTGTGCTCTTCTTACCTATGTGGCCTCAATATTATACAGATAATTGAAAAGGTTACGCATGCAGTTGTCTGCTGCTTCTGATCCTGTTTCAGGTCATGCTGAATCTGTGGTGTAAAGACAGAGCCTGCTACATCACTGAATGTCAAAACAGCAACATCCAGTTTACTATACTTACAGTAATTTGCTTATCTAGCATGTGACTTGCTGGGGCCTGTCTAGCCTAGAATTCCCCCTTCACTTGGCTAGCCACCCAGGTTGGTCTAGTGGCCTGGCTCCTCCAGCATGCAACTAGTGTATGTGGGGGTGGAGGGAGGAAGAGCCAGTGCTCAGGCCTCTCAAGTCCACAGGGTACTCTGCCTTAGTCTTGGTCCCAGATCCAATTCACCACAACAGCAGGGATTAAATCACTGCTACGTTTGTGACGTACTCCATCTGGTGCTGTAGTGAACTTAGCCTGGGCAGAGACTACTCCTGCCTGGCCCCTTCTTGTGCATGGCTATAGGTCAAAATCACAAAGCATGGCATTGAGTTTATAGAAATGTAACAGGGAAGTAAGGAGACTCATATATGTACATGTACAGTACTTTCACACCAATTGCTTGAGACCATATTCAATCTTAACACTATATTTCACAAATCAAATCGTCTCCTTTTATTAAGCTTAGATCAGGATGTGTGCCCCCCTTCCTCCATCTGCCACACTTCCCCTTTTCACAATGTGTGTCCTAGCCTGGAGGTGTTCTTTCATTAGCTAGCTCAAAATGTTATGCACACTCCCCTTCAATTGCCCCTGGTATCTCACCATCCCACAACCAACCCTCTCTACACTATCCCATCACACCAATCTAACTCACACTCTCATTCTCACCTCCATCAGGTCCCAGAATCAAATCTCACCATCCTCTGCTCAACACACCTTATAACTCATATGACCTTTGTACCTAGGGATAGACCATCACACAGATATACATATTCTCACAGATACTAGTGTACACAAAGCCATAATATATGCACATGTGCACTAAAACCACTCCTGTACACCTCCCATATGTATACACACACATACACATACTCTTCCTCTCTCTTACTCATTGAGCAGTTCTACATTGTCCCTGTTCAGCAGTCTGATCTTGTCATCCAGGGATGAAGCCAAAACACAGTGACCATCTCAAGAGAAAGACAAACTGGTCCTTTGATTTGAGGGGATGGGAGAGAAGAATCCCCCATCAATGAAGAAGTGAGGGATACCGAAATCCCCCCCCCTCCCCTACATTCATGTATACACACTCAACACAAGTACATGCACAGACATACATACTCAACAGACAAATGCACACACACACTACTCAATGTACTTACACACAAGCACACATCAATACAACACACATCAATACAACACACACATATAGATGTACACATACACAAACACACACACCACACAAGCACACACATACTCGAATGCCTCTTAACTCTGTACAGTATTGACTCCAGTTCACTTCTATTGTCCGTTCAGCTCGTTGTTCAGCTCACGTGCACTATTAGTATTGACATCAGCATTTACGAACACAAATAAAGCAAGAACGGGAAGAGCTTTAATTAGGAAAACTACTCTACACCCGTGAATTCGAAGTCCAAAGTCTAATACAACAACTAGGCAATCACCTTTAACTATCACACAGTTACAGTTGTAGTTGGTTGTGTATTTCTTATCTTGGCGATGGTCTGGTATTATACCAGACCATCGCCAAGATCAGAAATGCTTGCGATTACTTCAGATTACTTATATACCAGTAATCGCAAGCGATACAGCTCTCCCTTGATAATCAAATACAGGTATATAGCGCTATACGAACAGCGTCTGCCATTTTTTGGATGCCAATCTAACTTGATTACCGGCACACTGTACCACATCGGCGTATTTCTCGATCGTTCTTGTGGAGTGAACGTGTACCGGTACGCATGCGGTGCAAAATAGCTAGCTATGATTGTTCCGCACACGTACAACACCTAAGCACCTCAGTTGTAACATACCTGAGTGAGTCTGATTCAGGGTAAGTATTTCCCTAGCACCAGTTACTCGCGCCCATGTTCAACGAACCATCCATTACGTAAATCATTGCGACATACACAGAATTAATGGAGACGTTCAGTACCTCAACCACTAAAAGTGACTCAGGAACCTTGAGAAGTAGGGGGAAAAGTGTTCTACGGTATCAGACACCTGCCTTGATGATCTGGCTAACATAATCCAAGTGTGCATTTACCACAACTATCACATATCTTGAGAAAAGTGTACAAAGTTCTTGAAACAACCCTATATTTCATCAAATGTATGGAGGCATGGAACCGACAGATAGACCCTGGACAATAAAGCATAGTTTATGGTGAACTTCTTGCTTGGCGTTTTCATTTTCTGTTTTTTGCTGGACATTTTTCCATTGGGTGCGTGAACGGTGAAATAACGGGTGTGCGCGGTATTGCGTCAGCAATGCGTCATCGATGTCCGAATTTCTGGCAAACTCACTTTAACATACAAAAAAACTATTCCAAATCGCGCATAGAGCATGCACGTGTATAAGCTGCCGATGTGCTAGATTGATGGCTGGCACCGCAGCCTGGCCTTCACACACGTAAGATTAATCGTTTAAGCCACAGCCCTTCACCTATAAATATTTAGTTTCTAACTTGGCGGGGGGAGGGCCCCCCCCGCAGCGGTAAGCATTTCTGTGCGAAATCAGGTCAGACGCGCTCTCGAGAAATACCAGGCGTGCTGTTTTGCATGATGTATTTTTTATTGATAGAGGGATGGTTATACCGTGGCTTAGTACTTTATTTTGTACGAAGTACAGTAGCAGATACAATTTTGTTTAGTTTGACCAAAATTGGATGTAAATTATTTTATTCACGATGTCGAAGCAACCAAAAATACGTCGGAAATACGCATGCAGGATTAGATGCATTCCTTTTTGTCTAGAGGCTATACAGCATGATAATACGTCCTTACTCATGGCTGATGGCTAGTTACGTTCAAGCTTAAGGTTACGACTTACGAGGATACCTTTATGGAGCGAGGGCACCCGGAACCCTCTGTGCATTAACGAAACCCATTTCCAATCCATTAGGTATAGTATCCATGGTTTGATTTTGTAGTGCATCTAGCGTCCTTCCAGACCTGAAATTGAACTATAAAAAGCAGAAGTAATCAGTGTTATAATCACTTGCCTTAGCATGGTGTGCATGTATAGACCTTTCTGAATTGTCCATCGCGTAAGGGTCGCTGTCTATACACCTGCTTGTACTTCGAGTTTGATGCTCGGATAACTGCAAACATACCATCATGAATATAATCGTCCATTCCATTGACGCCGATTATGAACGATTAATTGTATTGATATGACATTGCGAAGCAGAGCGGCCCCTCGCGTTGACCACAGCCTGCAGTTCTGATTATACTGTAGATGGGCATACACGCATGATGGAATTTTCTGTGCTGACTCTTTCACCAAATCTGGTCTACAGCACATTCATCCACTGCGTTGTTGTCATCTGGATCACTCCGTACGTATACCCTATACAGCATGTAGCATATGCACATGTCGGTCTTGTCCAGCTTGCAATCTAACATGTGGATGACATTGTTCCGATACGAACATACACTACTCTCTAGCTGGTCAGTGACAGCGTCTTTAGAAAGGAAGTCCACTCCCAGAATAACACCCCTGCATGCGTGCGGTTTTGTGGCCATAGATCAGAGTCGCGCTCATTTTACCACTTTGCATTTGCACTGGCAGTGCAAGTGTGAATTCCAGGGAGTCGGCATATGCCGACCGCAACTCGCGCGATTTGTTGATATTTAAGCGCCAGCGCGCTTTCGACCCCATTCAGGGTGAAATTAGTAAAATGCAGGCAGGTGCGTATATCCTTGTAGTAATAATGGTGGCACTTGCGCCTGGCATCAAGGGGGACACTACTCCAAGAGACATCGAACAACGCTACAAAAGGGCGTGCGCTGACGTTGGGAAATCAAAACCTCAATGTGCCTTAGCGTGGTGGGCATTCCGGCACGCATTTGCTGGGAAAAATTGGAATACTTCGGTTGTTTCAGACTACGACTACTATTTCAAGGTCCTACCTTACCCTTTAAACTACAAAGACCGCGCTTTATTCTGGACTGGTGCCCCTGTTCTGGAAGCGGCATTGGCCGACCAAGCCGGCCTTTACGGATCATCTAACATCGTGCCCAACAAAATAGTCGACACGATGCAAAGTAAGTATGGCGTCACAGCGTGGTGCGGGAAGCCGGGAGGCATTGACTACACTTCGACCAACTGCCCAGTATATCAGCTCCACACTCCATCTTATACGTTCTACCAAGCGTTTTCAACCCATTTCGCCGAGAAAGCTGCGGGAACTGTATTTTTCCTCACGGGCAACACGTTTAGAAACACTTCAATGTTCGCATTGTTCGAATTACCGACACTGCTGCGAAATCGATCAGTTAAAAAAGTCGTCGTGTTGAACGTATTTCAAGAAAATACGTGCGACCAGTTACCTCTAACCAACATACGTGATAAAGTATTAGGCGCTTATCCCCGGAAGAGGTACCATTGCGCCTATATCGAAGGGAATGTCCGGCAGGATCCACCCTCGCAAGACTTACTCGATAAGTTGACAGCTGTGGTGAGGGCGCAGCAGAAATCAAAATATCATACCCACTAGTAGTGCCGGTGAGTGGCTACTGAAACTTTGACTTGATCCCTCCTCACCAATAGGTCTCCTTTCATTGCTCCCAAGTCGTGAACACCGTAGCTGATAGATGTATACATGTATGCGTGTATGTTTATCCTTCTGCACATTCCTTGACCAAACTCATTAAACATGTACATAATATCGGGAGAAATTTAGACTATAGACACGCCATGGCGGCGCGGTGAACTAAGCCGGACTTGAAAGTATTGATCAACTTGCGTGGGCTGGTGTGGAAGCAAACTGGCTGCCTGCTATCTATGCTTTTAACCTGTTAACCGGTCGTGCACGCGATATGATGCGAAGTACATATCAGAGGGTTGCATATGACACACACGGTACAGAGACCACGGTTGCCGTTTTTGGACGTAATATACATGATTATGCGGAGCGGTAAGTGATACAGATCGACCAGCACCATCCAGCCAATAGCCAATATTTTGATAGCGCGCGATATTTTCAGTGCACTGTGCAGCTCATGGCAGTTCTATTACCTTGAATTCAGCTGATCCGACTTGCTACATGGCTACTCTGATGACCTGAACGTACACCGTTGAAGAGGCTTTGTATAGTCCTAGCATCACATTATAGACTAAGTATGAACATGTCACATACCAACAAATGTATTGTTAGACCATCTGAGGCGTTTGCAGGAAGCCATATGCACTAGAATAAAGGAGCGGATGTGGAGGTTGTGTGAAGAACATGGGGAGAAGGGCACATCTTTATTAAGTGAGTACCTCTACCATGTAACTATGAAATCAGTCATAGTGCACCTATTCAAATGCTGACCCGGCTTTGCAATCAAATGTGAGGTTAATAGGTTCCCAATAAAAATATAACACGAAATCGTTACGTAACCATTGAACCTTACAAAGGGGTTCATTGTTAAAGGTCAGCATCGTTCCCAATTAATATATAACACTTTTGTTGTGTCAAAAAGAAATCTTACAAAAGTGTTACGTAACCATTGAACCTTACAAAGGTGTTGATTGTTAAGGGTCAGCATCAACCTTAGTCACGGTTGCGGCTGGACACTAGGTCTATAATTAGATCATTTACGGTTTTAACACATCATTCTAAAAAGATGCCTCATTATAGACATCCAATGTTTATAAGGTGACCATGACTCAGCAGAACGAGCAAATCAAAAAATTACAACGAGCCCAAACACTGCACTCCCCCTTTCCTGGCATGTCCAATAGATGCGCACAATTCACATCCCACATATATAGCATGCGCATACCGTTTCATAAGGCCACGCGGCACGTATTTAGAAGGGGGGCGTTACTAAATTAGACAACGTGGCCTTCGGTGACTGAGCTGGAAGGTAAGCATACTGCAGCAATGATCAGGAGGCATGTGGCTATAAGTATTGGCAAACCTGATGTGGTGACGAGTTTTCTATCACCACGAACAAGCTGAGCGAATTGCATGAATAATTGACATGTGTTGTGCTTTGTCCCTACATGTATACATGACTATAGGTATGGATTACCACAACCAACAAGTTCCCATACATTGTAGAGTTTGTGGGCAGAGGCTAATGAAGTACAGGGCAAAGAAGAGTATTAGCTATGAGTGCAAAGTATTCTCAGCTGAGCTAAAAATTGCTTTTGACATCGACACATCTGGGGATGATGTCAATATTCACCTTGAGATGTTTTGCAAGCAATGTCAGCTCTCAATGCAGAGAACCATCAGTGCCATCGAAAAGGGAGTCCATTACAAATGTGCAGTGACCGTATTTGAATGGCTAAAACATACAGACCAACAATGCAAGGTAAACAGTACACTTATGCTTTAAGTAAACAAACATATGACATCATGGTGTTTAGGTATGTGAGCACTTCCATGCATGCTCAAGTGGACACATGGGGAGGTCAACAGTTCGTAGCGGTCGTCAGGCAGGCTTCACACCTAATTTACTAATAGCTCATCTTGAGAAGATTGCCCCTCCTCCAGTTCTCGCCTAGTCCACCTTTGGCAAGCATGAAAAACCAGTTGATGTTAAAGGAGCTGGTGTGTGCACTATGCTCCAACATCCTCTCACAGCCACTGGAACTGCAGTGTGGTGCAATGCATCAAGTGCCTCCAGGAGTGGATAGCAGCAACTGGTGCTGTGAACTGTCCCTGCTGCTCGGAGGATGGTCCCTTGGTTTCCTCCCATGTCAGACGAGCACCAGGTGTGATACTCCTCCTGCTATCGGATGTTAAATTGTACAGACTGCAGCAGGGATATTACGGCTGGTGACTACGAAGGGCATGACTGTGTACCATCACTTACACCTGAGGAGGAGAAGCAAGCAGCAGGATTGCTGAAGAGGGCCATCTCTACCAGTCCTGACAAAGGCATCATACAACTTCCTACAGGAGGAACAGTTAAGTGAATGTCATTGACTTATCCTGAGGTTACACAATATCTACACACACTTTAGCCAATGACATTCATGCATGTTACCAGAGCTCACCAAGAAACCACAGCTGCCTGCTCACAGACTGTAAAGTTGCGATGCTCTCAAATGCAGAAAATCCGAGGCATTGTCAGTGGTGGAGAAGCATCTGCGCTTATCCAAAAAGAGGTCCTCATCCTTAACAAGGAAGAGAGGCGATTTTTGTTGGATAAGGCAGGAATCTCATCAACGATTGAGCTTGGGGCAGCTCAGGTATTGGCGATTAAGGCAGGACTTGCTATACCTTGGAATAAACTGAGGCTTCTGAGGCGGTATGTCACATCATACACCAAAGGTACCAATTCTAGTACACTGCTATTTCAGGTGGCTCAAATCGTCAGGCATCTGTCTGGCTGGTGAGGAAAGGATGCGCCACATTTCCAGCCAAATTGTTGGTGATAACCTCAAGGGAGAGATAGCCCTGTTTTCGTTTCCAATTCCATCTGGTGAAGAGGAAATCAAAGGAGCTCCTTTGGTATACATTCCACAGCTGGTGGATAAAGTTGTGCAGCTCTTGGAAGGGAATGAAAGGTAAGACAGGGGTCAATACACCTCATTTGACAAAGCAGATGGACAGCACCTCTCAGATTTTGATGCAACTTCCCGTATATAGTTGTCTTCATATAAGAAGACATTTGACCATTTATTACTTTAATAACCTTAATGGTTTAGGGGATACGCATTGCTGAACAATTAACCACGTTACTGATAAGCTCAACTTTGAAATGCCTTATCTTTATCCCCACTTTGAACAAAGTTGCATGTTTGACATCAAATCCAAGATCTTAGGATTTACAATCAATATATGATATGCATTTTGGAGGAAAGTCAAGGGTTAAACATTAAATCAGTTTATAACAGAGATTTCACAAATACTGTATGAAGAAGGTTGATAGTCACCACTTTTTTTTTACCAGTGTGGATACAGCATTGAACTGCAAAATAAAAATGTTGATTATGAATAACCCCTGAGAACCTCAAATGGTTTTATGTGCAACTGCCATTTTGAGTGGATTTAACAATGTGTGTTGAGCTTATGGTTAATTGTTCAGCAATGCGTAACTCTAGTGCAGGTGGTGTGCACAACGGACGCTGCACCAATATATATTGAAAGAATGAGAATATGCATGGCGGAGCATATGGCGTTGGGAGGCAGAACTGGCAGGCTTACCTGGCATGAAGGGTTTATACCAGCCAATGAGATCTGGTTGAAGATTGGAGACAAGGGAGATGGAACATTCAAGATGACCTTTCAGATTGTCAATGTTGCCACACCCAATTCAGTCCATAACACCTGTGTATCCAGCTGTTTTGCGACTGGTGACAGCGTCACCAACCTCCATGTGGCACTTGATCGCTTTAAAGATAAAGTAGAACATCTACATGGAATGAAGTGGAGGTAAGAGCTCTATACCTAAATCATGTTAAATATACAAGTGCTATAAATTACAGGCAATACACAGTGAAGGTGTTTATATGTGGTGACTAGGAGCTCCTGTCAAAGATGTATGGCTTGTCGGGAGCCAGTGGTATGCAGTAGTATACTAAATGCAAGCATGATGTGAAATGATGACCATGCAATAGGATGCTACCCTTGCCTATACTGCAAAACTCACTGTGACCAGATGGCTATACCTCTAATCGTTCGAGGGCATGCCAAAGTAAGGTCACTGAAGGATATGTGTGCTGACCACCAGTGCTATGCATCATCAGGGAGTGTTAAAAAGGATGCACAGATGTTCTTTAACTGCATCTCAGAACCTATTTTTGACATCCCTGTTTCACAGGTAAATGAATCCAACATTACAATTATTCGAGTTACATCATACAGGTCTGCCCACCTGGTCTCCACATCATGTTGGGGATCTTCACTAAGATGTTCCATCTGCTGGAAGCTCTATGCTGTCAACTGGACTGGGAACTAACATCTCAAACAACTGATTTCGACTCCTCCAGTTTTTCCAAGTACAGCCAGGCGCTGCAAAGGCTTCCATTTCTCCAAGCAGACCTTGAAACTGCCCAGCATGCACAAGAAGTATTGCAGCAGGTGGCAACACGTGGCCTTAGTCCACGGAAAGAAAAACCCTCTTGCTGTGGATCTTTTGAAGCAATCTGCTGCTAAAAAGAGATCAGTGAAGGCACTTGTAAGTCATTATCCAACATGCACAATTGTATTCAAGTTAGTTATTATTGGAAGCAGAAGTGGCCAAATGCACATCAACTGTGAAAAGAGGGTACTCTGAAAAAGAAGGGCCCTTTGTCAAGACACTTGACAATGCACTACAATCATACGACAGCAGTATTTTGGGGGGGCATTTATTGGCAACCATGTACACAAGGCATTGAAGGTAAAGTGCTATACATGTGGATATGAATAATTCATACTGCTTAAATAATTATTAGGTACCAAACATCCAGACTCTGTGCACATCTATATCTCAGTTAGCACAAGAGAAACTGCCCCACCGATCTGGAGAGGTAGCTGGTCAAGTGACTAAGTTCATCACCGCATTCTCCTTATATGGAAAATGTCACAATATATGTGATCAGAACTTCATTGATGCGACACAAGCACATGCACTAGACCTGGTAGGTTAACAATGTTCAGTGTACATGTAGGGTTCCACTTTATGCTCCATTCTAACTAACTAGGCTATTCAAGAGTTCATGGCCTTTTTCCGAGACACATATCCAGAGGCAACAGTCCCAATTAAAATGCATATATTAGAGGATCACACTTCACAGTGGGCAAATAGTAATCATGTTGGCTTTGGCCTCCTGGGTGAACAAGGAGCCGAGTCAATCCATGCCAAATTTAATCAACTTGGCTTGGTATTTGCTCCCATTAAAGACTGCGTGCAAAACCTGAAGTGCATAGTGAAAGAACATTTACTAAGTATTGAGCCACAATTGGTAGCTGCCATCCCTCCTCCGGCTAAGAGAGTAAAGAATACTATAGCTATGTAATTCAATCTATATACATATCAACATGAAGTCAAATCAAACCTCATTGCGCAAATATTCTCCACTCCTAAAATGACACAAAAACGGTGGATTTCCAAAGGCTTGAAAACTACTTCAGAAAATCCGTCACCATTTACGTGTACCAGAAAACGATAGTACATTCAACGAACTTTACCGTGATAGTTTTGGCATGTTCCATCTCAGTCACCGAGGGTCGTTATCCTTTTTTGAACACACGTGGTCGCTGTTCACCGTGCGTAAGTCAATAGCTTTCGAAGAACCAGAGCCAACAGTTCGCAACGCCAGGGCACGTGATTTATGCCTACAATAAAGGTCAGAGGTGTTTGTCACAGCTAGTATGGCTTTTAGATGTTGATTACGTTTCATGTAGGCCTACCTCGTGCACAGCTTGTTCTAGAGGACATCGGTTGCTAGGTTCGTTGCTATGGGGCTACGTCAATATTTTGGGGCGTAGGGCCTAATTTCAATGAGAGCAGACCGCCGTGTAGTATTGCTCCTCCAAATTTGTTTACCCACTTGATTTTCAGAATGAATTGATTCCAAAATGGCGATTAAAACAGATGTACGTGCCAACTGAATTGGTCGGTCCACGACCAATCAGATCGTTATATAAGGAGGTGCTTGAAAAATGAATAATTCTTACTGTTAAAAAACAAACTACATTTGTGCATATAGTGGGTTTATATACTGTCCTACATGTTGTTATTAAGACGGCAGTGAACAAAACTTCGTTCCTTCATTTTTACCACATACAAATGCATTTTTTCTCTCGTCCCCCATCCCAAGTTGCGACGAGGAAGCAAAAATCTCGGACTGGGTACGAGGACGGGGACGGGAAGTACCTTTAGTTATCTCCAACCCAGCGATTTTGCTACATAACACGACTAAACTGCTCATTTTTGTAAATTACTAACACATTTCTTTTACCTACAGTTGGCAGATTACTTGATAAGCCCCCCAAAAAATCAACTCTTTCGCAACAGCGCGATATTGCACCACAGCTGCCATGAAGTGAAGCTACTTTTTTTTACCTAAGCATTGCCGTTTTTGGAGTCAACAACACATTTTTCAGAGGAAACGTTTCACGGGTGTTTGCGGCCCGACAGAAGGTTGGATAATTAAGCGATACCGTAATTTAGCATGAGCTACGAAAAAAATATCTTCATTATACGATATCTGTTTTTGCGAGCACATATCATACTTGTCTTATGACATTCCGAGGAGAGAAAATGTTCATGAAAACACTCTACCACAGCTATACATAAGCCATAACTGCACAAGGACTACATTTATTATGAATGGTTCTGCGCAGCCGTTTCCACATCAATGTAACTTTGGCGGGAAAAGATGGGGTGTACTTGAGCGGTCTTTGCAGACCAACCGTAGAAATCTGTAAGCGAGTAATATATATAAAGTCGAAGAGCGATGCAGAGTGTGTGGCCGCTTCAGTCTTAGTCGACATTTTTCTAGTGCCATGCAAGACTAATAGGGCACTCGTTTAACGTAGTGACATACACTCGTTTTTACTATCAGTGAATGTCACTATGTATCTGAACCTGCGGCAGCAGGTTCAATATAGGATTGATTGAGGATTGATGAATATCAGTAACAAAACTTCACTCGCGTCTGGAGGGACAACGGAGAAACGGATTGCTTATCTCTTTGTCGTAATGGAACGAGAACTCAAAGATCTACAGTTCTATGTTTGCTCCTTGTCATAATTTAGAGAAACTCTTGTTTCTCGTGCCCAGTCCTAAAAAAATTCTTGGTCGTCGTCGTCTTCTTCCTTAGGAAGGTATAACTCGAGCTACAGTTCTACGTTTGTTCCATGTCATAAAACGGTGTGCTTTTAGAGAAACAAACGAATTCTTGTTTTTCGTGCCCAGTCCTAAAAGAATTCTTAGTTGTCGTCGTCGTCTTCTTAGAAGGTAACATGCGCGCAATAATTAGAACTTACTTCAAAAAGAGTTATCTGCTGCCGTCGTTTTTCATGCAGACACTAGCGCGAAACAATATCACACTTTTATTATAAGAAACACTAGAAAGGACCCCTTATTTTGTACTCCGAGTGAAGAAACAGTAGTCTCGTACCCAGACCCACCATGACGTAAGCGTTTATCGCTTACACTATACTGTAAGCAAAACGCTTACGTCATGGTGGGTCTGGGTACGAGACTAAAGAAACAGAGCATTCAGTCTCTGCCAAAGTAGCGCTGATTTCACCCCATTGCGTATTTTGTACACGAGCGCGACCGATAGAAAAACCGAGATCGCGACCACACTTAATCTTGCTTTATTCTGCTCCTGTATGTTGCTCGAAGACCATACGTTACGAAACAGAAGATACGAAATTTTTCTACGGCCGTGAGGCTAAGTACTTGCGTATAATTAATTTGGCCGGTAATCGGTATTATTTTGTTGCATTTACGGTACACTATTGGGCGTTACCTTTTAGTGGGCGTGTCTCTAACTTTCATGGGCGCAATAATTCGTTTACGTATATTTTTGTTTTCGGTACTTATAAGGGCGTAAACATACGGGCGTGTCAGTTTGAATTAATTTTACCAACTTGAGAATAAATTTATTTACGGTCATAACATGTAGTGACCATCACTACTGGATGATACAAATTTACAAGTGCATTTCACTCTTTTATATCGTCATTCGAGTACATCTAAGTACATGCATCAATTTTTATTTGCTATGTATATACCAGGGCTGCATATGACACAGGGTGTCTTCATGAAGCTGTTCAGGCTGCTGGAGGACACTTGCCACCAGTTTGACTTGCGGCTGGCGTACACATGCATACCAGGAAGAAAGCAGCAGCTCATCATGGCCAGAAATAACGAACATGAATACTTGAAACCCGCGACGCGCGTCATGAAAAATTGAAGTATGGAACGTCTATGGAGATTTGCATTCAAACGTGTACAATTCTTTGCTGGAGACCCGTAACTATGTTTCCAGGCAAAATTGTGATAAAGGTACTCTGAATGGAACTTCTTGTATTATTTTGTTCCGCCAAAATGTGCACACAGCTAATTCGAAACTGGGTTTTATGAAAATACATACATTGAATGGAAGATGGTGCATTTATCAACCGTTTCTCCCTTATAGCACGCCGTGTAGACCCGCTAATCAAGTTTCCAAGGCAGATCCTAAAGGCCAAATCATCTGGCCATATACTTATACTATGGTGTTAATTATGCCACATACACAGATGATTCAAAATGGACTTTTCTAGGTTGTGCAGCATGACATTATTAAACGTTATGGTTAATTATTGTACAGTACACTGGTCGTTACATGCTATACATACATGTACATCCGTAACTTCTAATATCGCTGTACCTCGCGAGTACATGGTATTCAGTGTATCCTCGCGTTCATTCTAGCTTTCGCTTTGTGAAGACAACCATATATCTATATGGAATTGGATGAGAACGTGCAACCAGCTAGCAGCCGAAGAAGCTATACGCTTTCGAAAGATGTGCTACCTCCGTTGGAGACACTAGTGGTGACTATTGTAGGGTCCACTGAACTTGATGGTATACTATCTGTAGCGAAACCAAACCGTCTGCTAGAAGACTGGGCAAATTCACGGAGCACCGCGATACAAGTTTCGTAGGCGTTGTTAAATGAACGTATTGAGGACGATCGACCCAGACGCGACACGTTTAGAAACACAATTGTATCGCAGATCGCTGAGTGTTGCATCTAAATTTAGATAAATGAGGGGTGCAAAGAGGATCGATGTGCTATTTGTCTCCACAATCACTACAATTTATAAAGGTGAGTTGTTTCCTGCTGCCATGCTTGTTGAAGAACGAAGCGTAGCGAACGACTTATCGATGCTATGATATACGATTTGCAGAATCAGCTAATTTTCGTGAGGCAGGAACTGACTGAAGCACACGAAACGCTTGCTTCACAGTATTGTAACAAAGGAGGCAAGTTAAGCAACATGCAGGCACGCTTGATGGAAAGTACAAGATGTAGTTAGTTGCACAAGTAGAGCGTTGGAATTCCTGCATGCCATCATACGGGATTACTCTTGACTCACATGTCATACCACCACTGGAAAACCTCTAACTATGCCTCTGTTATCAGGAACCACTGATATCGATAACTCCGACAGCACCGAGGCAAATCTAAGGGTTTTGTATCCGCTAGATAGATTCGGAGTAAGCGACAAGTTTTACCAAGAACTTTCCATGCTTTTCTCAGAGCTTCCAAGGTCTAATGCTGTAAAAAAAAACGCGCACCGAACTTAATGATATCTTGGACCTCATCCGCATCGAGGGATATGAAGGTGCCTATCGGCCGTTTGAAAGTACTTTGTGCAAACACTTGTCAATATTGGTAATAGTAAACATTACAAACAATACATGCATGTCTTCTCAATGCAGATAGCAAAGAACCCAGCAGTATTTGCATCTGGTAAAAAAAATTAAAATCAGGATTTCTGGGGATGGTGCTAAGTTCTCAAGAACGTCTAATTTCATTCTGTTATCATATGCTATCCTGGAACCTTCCATTGGACAATACTTATCCGGACTAGGTAAGAAAGTGAATAGACCTACTCATGCAGTTAGTTTACTATTTATAATACTGTCGGTGCATGCAGGCAACCATACTATTGCAGTAGTCAAAGGTATGGAAGATTTCTCCGCAGCGTTTTCTGTGACCTTTGATGAAATTAACCATCTTCAGCAGACAGCTTTGTCAATGTCAATGGTAACCCTTACCCTATTGAACTCTTTCTGAGTTCAGACATGAAGGTTGGTGTTGTCTAGTTTAAGGAGGTACCCCATGAACGTTCTTTCTATGTTCTAATAGTTAGTTTACGCTTTTGACACTGGGTCTAAATGGAGCAAATTCTATATACGCTTGCCCATTTTGCACGATGCACCAGGTTTGAACGTACTAAGCCTGTTACAGTGAAATGTGGTACATAATGCCTTTCTCTAGATGGGACATGTCAAAGGCAGAAGCGCACTTTACCAACACTGTTGTGAGAACACTTGCTACTCTTATGTGAGGAATATATATATAAATTCCTACATGTCCTAACTGCAATCTTGCAGATGCGGCTTTGCTACCAATGGCAAAATGGCAGCACAGCACAAAGGCTCAATACATTGGCCACTCACTTCTATACCACTTCATCATGTGATACTTGATGAATTACATGTATTGTTAAGGATTTTTGATGTGATGCTACGGAACCCTTATAATGATTATGAAGTCAATGGATGATCGGCTTCGTCTTCACACTAACTTGCATCTACATCAACTGGTGGCATGCGTTAAAAGTTGCGGTGTTTCATTCAATGTTTGGGAATCAGTGTCAAGTAGTGGCAATTTTGCGTGGACATCCTTAACGGGTGAAAGTGTGAAGAAAGTTTTAAAGTTACACATGCACACTATGTACAAACATTGCATCCCGTCATCTTCTACTTACACTAGCTACTTCCGCCAAAAATGAAAGCTATCCCTCTGCCAAGTACATTGCTGGCAACTATTGTTAAACTGTGGACGGTATATGCAAGGGGGAGGTGGGGGTGGGGGTGGATAGAATTAAATCAATATTGAGCAGGTTTCTATATTGAATGTTAAAACAGGATTTCGAAGAGTTGTACACTATGGTATCCAGTGAGTCACCACCATTAAATGCTGCAGATGACATTCATCAGAAGGTGTGTTGTCAGGTACACCAAACAATGAGCACTGTCATACTGTGTATTATATAGAGCAAGAGATGGGTTGAACTATTCTTGAGCATCAAAGAGGATGGTCACCAACTCAAGCATGTAACTCCATACATTCATGCCATGGTGTATCATGTTCCAAACAGCATGGAAGTATGAAGCAGTTTTGTTGTCAAGGTAAATTGTACAGTAATAGTATGCAAACGTCAAATATTCTTTCAGGTGTGGAGAAGCATAATGATGACGCCAAGAGAAATTACTTCTCCAGCAACCAGTGGGATGCCCCAGCAGAAGACAGAGTACAGGCTGGAAGAGCTGCGTGAGTATGCCAGAGAAAGGAGGTCTTACACTAAGCATAATTCTGCATACTGGCATGAAGGAGGGATTGAGGCCCATCGGTCTGAAACTCGGGAAGCACACCTACATCAAATGAACATTGCCAAGACATCCTTAAAGCATGATTACAGTACTGCTGGAGGACAACTACATGTATAACATTACTGCAATGTTATTTACAATGAGCTGCAATGTTTTGAATGAGCTCTGCATGATGTTGCCTGCAGGAGTTCATAATGTTTGCCTTCAAACATACACGGGCCTATGAACTTTAAATGAGTGTGATAAAATGGTGCGTTCCAACAGATAATCATGTAGTGGGCTTTACTTGTACCACATGCATGTATCCACCTCATCCTGACTTAATTCAGCTGATCAATGTGAAAGCAGTTCAGGAATTGATTCTCTGGCTAGACCATGCTGTGAATAAGGTCTATAGGTTGTCTGCAATTATGATCTATATATTGTCTCTCTTGTTACTCCTGTACTATAGATGTTTTGAATGAGCTCTGCATGATGTTGCCTGCAGGAGGTCATAATGTTTGCCTTCAAACATCCACTGGTCTATGAATGTGATAAAAGGGTGCATTCCAACAGTAATCATGTACATGTAGCGGGCTTTACCACTGTACTTTTGCGCACCTAATATCCATGCACAAGAGTTATTCCAGGGTTTTAAGCCTTTCGTATGTGTGCATGATATGACGCTTTCCTAAATTTGTTTAGGATATTTTAAAAATCGTAAATGTACATCTCCTTGCGGTAATCACACATGTTACACAACTTGTACATGGTTATAGATATGGACTTCCTTTTTCAACGCATCATACTACACCTTTTCTGTATGGTAAAATGTATATTGTGGGATCTTGCTTTAACTTCGTGTTTTTATCCCCGAATAATCCCACGATTATCAAAACCCACTATGCATTTTGCTGATATGACCATGCAAATTGCACCAGCACATTAAAAATGATTCAGATGGGTAAATAATCGTGAGCTACATGTATACAACAGAAATTTCTCCATGTGCTGTTTGATAGCTTCGAACGCTTTGGCTTAACTTACGCCAACGAAACGGCACTACTATTCTCATTCCCGCCTGATGTAGCGACTCCTCGCGTTAAAATACTCAATCGGTTATCATAATTAGTTTCACTATTGTGTCGCGTGAGAATGCAAGAAATTACTTGGTATGGCCTGGGAACAAACAAAACGCTTAACTAAATTTGTGCATGCGTATGTAGGATACAGTTTTGATAGTGTTTGGGCAACAACAAAAACATGTCAGGACCTGTTGTTATTATACACTAGTCTGGCACGCAGAATTTTTAATTTGCGCACTTGCGCTGCATCAATCCACATCAGGTGGGAGTACTGTTTTTCTTGTTGCAGAAACGGAGGTTTGGCACACTATATCGTAGTCTTACTATTTTAATGGTCTCGTGAGCAGAAGTCTCGTGAGCAGACGATACATCAATATTCAAAAGATGACGCACACAATGACATACGTTTATGAAATAATTAATTATGCTCGGTTGTAATTAGTTAATTTGTCTTGAATTTAAGTAATGGATGCTTTATGTTCTTTACATGATACACGTATATTATAATCAGACCGATTTTTAGAGAATACTAAACCTGTTTGGAATTCAATTTGAAAATAATAATTTTAGTTAATTGATTTGAATTAATAATTTCTTGTCTTGAAACATGATAAATCATTAAAAAAGGTGGCAAAGTTATTGGTAAAATCAGAATTCTCAAATCTCTATCACAACCTTACATATTCACTCATGTCCTCCATTCTGGCCATGTCCTCATTCACAAAGTATACGCTGAAGAGCTGCACAAGCTGCAGGTGACCAACTGGCTGAAGCCCATCCTTTGGCAGCTTTAGTTGTCACGTACGTAGTGGTGGCATTTGGGGAGGACAGCCCTGTTACGGAGATCCCTATCAGGCATGCCCTGGACAGGAGGCAGTCTGTGGAAAAAATGGTGAGGATTAAACAAACACTGATTTAAATGACTCTAACACAGGAAATGGAAACAGCTAAGACCACCAAAGTTACTAGCATGCAAGGAGTTTGCCCTTCATGATGGTCCATTTGTGAAGGAATTGGATGAAGCCCTCCAATCCTTCAAGGTGCAGCGGCAGCAATACTTGGGCGGTGTGTTTGTTGGTATAACCACATTCACAAGACACTACAGGTTAGAATCATCTAAATTTAGTTCAGTTGTTATAACTCATACACTATTTAGCCAGCAAACATCAAGCGTTTGTGCACCTCTATGGTATAGAGGTTGCAAGAACTAAGTGCCCTACACTAATAACACCAGCAACGGAGGCATGCATGAAGTTTACAAACATCTTCACCCTGCTAGGCCATGCAGTGCCACCGAATATCATGCATGTATCCGTTGCTGGTGTTATTATACGCTTTTAACGTGCATGCATGTACAAATACATGTATATGAAATAACTGTTCATAATCCAATTATAGAAACTATAACGGCCCAGCTCATGGAGCACTATAGGAGTTCCTTCCCAGACTGCTCTATAACATTAAAAATGCACATGCTGGAAGAACATATATAGTGCCATGGGCAAAAAGAACATACGTTGGATTGGACTTCTGGGGGAGCAAGTAGCAGAATTCATCCATGCCAGGTTTAACTCCTTGCAACGTACGTATACCATTCGGTACATGACCCAGTCGAAAGACTGTCCTTGATTATGAAGGAGCACCTGCGTTCAATAGCTCCGCAAAACGTGGCAGCGATCCCTCCCCCCAATTTTGATACCGTTAAATTCACAGTATTTCAGCAATACGTATACGTATATCTCTAGCCAAAAACAAGTTGGCTACAAGCAGATAATCGAATCAGTTAGTACCTTCTGTTAGATTTAGCTTGAATGAAAGCTTTCTACGGGTCGGGAGCGTGGAAAACTTACTTCAAAGTGGACAGGTAAGTCGAGGGTTACCCGCTTTCAGGAGTACTGTTTTTGTTTTTTTTTTCGTTTTTTTTTTTCGTGCACGTGCGCAGGTCAAGTGTTTTACACACATTGCATGAACATCCTAAAATCGCTTAGCTTTTTAATGTTGTCAGTACAATATATAGATCATGCTATAACATACTTTTGGGAGGTACTGGTATATAGTTGTAAGCCTTGCGGTACAGCGCGCGTCCTCACATACGTTTAGCCAAACGGACAGCATTGGAGCATTCCAATACCGACTCTTACACATTAATTTTTCATCACAGTCCTATATGGGACCTTGCTGACACAGGTTCTGAATCTATTTGTACTCGACCTCAAATTGCACTTTCCATAGTAATATGTACACGTGATGTATATGATGCCGCGTACGCACAGCCAACTGGATAATCATTTTATCAGCTCCTCGTACGCGTTCCATAATGTGATCAGACATTACAGTACATAAATACACGTGCAGCTAATGCAAGAATGCGACAAGTCATAAATATCCGACTGCGCTGATGACATTCAATTTTGTTCACCAGCTAGTTCGAACAGATGTTCGTGCAAAGTAAGGAAGGGCTGACGCGACTTGGCCTCATTTTCCCAGCACGACAACATAATCGTGTAGACGTCTCTGGGGCAGCTTTCAGGCATTTGCAGTTTTCCGCACTCTTTCGTCACGTACCGGATAACCTCGTCATCGGACATTTCGGTATACGGCAAGTCTCCGCCGGTGAATAGCTCCCAGATGAAGACTCCGAAGGACCAGATGTCGCTCGCCATGGAATACTGGCCGCTTTCTATCGACTCCGCAGCCATCCATCGCAGGGGTGAGGGTCTCCCGTGTAATGTGCGGTAGGCCTCGGGGAATATGGATGGCCCCACCCCAAAATCGGCCACTTTAACCCTTCCGTCGGCACCAACGATGCAGTTCCTTGCCGCGAGGTCCTTAACAACAAAAGCTTGGGACGAGAGGTACGCCATTCCAAGGCAAACGTCATCCGCCATGTGGAGAAGAGAGGCGGGGCTCGTCATATCCACCAGCAGCTGTTTCGCTGGAACCTTCCCCGCTCCGTGGCTCTGCCGCGCTAACCTTTTGGCCTCCCGGAGGTGAGTGAGAAGGCTCCCGGGCAGACCGGCGTCAAGGAGGATGCATTGAGGCGACTCCCCCGTACACACTGCGAGCACGCCCATCACGTTCACGTGATTAAACGAGTTGAGGAGTGCTATGTCCTTCTCGAAGGCAATCCTCTGTGCCTCGCTCGCCTCCTCCAGGAGCATCTTGACAGTCACCACTCTACTCCCCTTTTTCCCTGGAATGTTATAGGACTGGGCTCGGTACACTGGTCCATATTCGCCATCTCCTAGCTTCTCTTCCAGGACGAGGTCACCTCGGGGATGTTGGCGGGATCCTAACATCGTTTCTCTCCTCTGCGTTGCTATCTCAGTCTCTGTGTAAGTCGGCTTGACTTGAGTTTTCTGTGAATACAACAGGGAAATGGACGTGGAGGGAGTTATATTTCGAGCAACTACATATGATTATCTATACTATAACCAAAAGATTATTTATGTTTCCGCTGAATCTTTCTTCCCTTCCATACCATGTTATGTCCCCCACAACCTTTCCCCGAACATCCCTTGATTGCTATTTTCAGACCTGTTCAGAAACGGTGAAAACTAGGCTCTCCTCAACAGCAATCGTACTGATTCTTTTCCCGTCATTTGAAAAGTTAGTGCTTGATGTGGTTCGCTTACGATGATAGCACAAACAGCCGATAACCACGGCAGAGAGGGTAACCAACAGCAAACCGCCTCCCCCGCACGAGGCGGCTATTATGATAATAGTCCTCTCCTCCAACGCTACAGCAAAATAGCAAATTAGACGCTAAGCCGCTCAAACATATAACGTCAGGGTGCCCACCTGTTGTGTTCATTGCAGGAAATCTGTCCCTTGCAGGAAATCTGTCCCTTGCTACGCCCCCTTATGGTCCGCCCATTCACCAATGAATACTCCAAACTACAAGGCACATGCACATATAATTAATGTAGGCTATTTATATTTCCAAAACAATTCTATTTGATCGTGTCGCAGGATTAAGGTCAGAGACATATCATGCAGTATTCAAAAATGCCATTCAAAGCTGGCGATACAGTTTTTTACAACACAGTACGATTAGTCTGACCATTCCCGCAATGGAAGGGTGTGGCTATACGTCAGACTACGATTCTGCTGCTTATGACTGATTCCCACTCCTTGTAGACACAATTTCGATTGATTGGACAAACTTGCACTGATTCTACAAAACAAAGCAAAGCCATGCAAAAATAAGAGAATGGGAACGGTTGTTTAGCCGTTGGGTACAAATTGCTCAGTGATTACTGGTTATGATATGGCACAGCCATTTTGTCAAAACGCAGAGCTTAGGTAACTAGCAAACGTTACTACAATACATGTATGTAAATTGTGGTAGCTATATAGGTAGTTTCGTCAGATAATTCATGGCGATGTCAATAAACATAAAATGTCGAGTAAACCACGACCGGAGCTCCAACCTAAACGCCTCTAACACACCTCACCGTACGACAAATTTTGTGCAACATCTGGCTATGCTACTGTTTCCAAAGAAAGTAAAGTTTTAGGGAGTTGTATTGGATAGTTGTGAAAAATACTGTCAGCCCGCCAAATTCTGTACTCATGGATCAGGTTCCTAAAGTGCTATTAATCTGTCGACAAGCTTGCCCAAATGTACGCATTTCGTGGTATCGTATTCTTCTGTTAATCTCTCAATTGACATTCTTCCTCTCTTCTCTGAGAGGGGCGAGGCGTCACTTCATCCAATTGCGGAGGATGTTAACCCTTTCCTTTAAGAACTCCGGACGTGACATCACTAATTAACGTATACTTAACCCAATTCGTGAAGTACGTTGATTAGTGATGTCACATCCGGAGGTCTATTGGAGGTAACACCCAGTATCGTGAGTAGGCGCAACCTTTCCTCTGCCATAACAACACAACACACACAACTTGCATGATGATTCAAAATAGGGAGTACTATGATACTATTGTGGTGTGACAAAACAGGTTATGTAGCAGCTGGAAGAGCCCAAGAGAAAACACCTGCTACATGACCCTCTGATATAAAAGAGTTAATATTCACGATTGTCAGGTTTCATTTCTTTTACGAAATTGTTCCATCCTCTTTTTCAAGAGATCAATTTCAGTCCTGTAGTCTTCACACTCCGACTGCAATCGACGAACCTAAATATACATGTAAGTGGGTAGAGAAATGTACAGTTTCACAACATTAATTTATTTGACCACATCTATACACATGCCACAGATTGTACAGTACACGCATGTGAAAATAGCACAATATCATTCAACTTTGCCATTGTGACTCATTACATCAGAATCAGTTGTGCAAACATAGAATCAGTTGTGCACGAAGTTATGCAGCACATGCAACTTTTGAGTGCAATAGTTCATTCGGGATAGTCTTCCACTCTCATTGTTCATGCATGTACTACAGTGCGTGTATAATGGTAAATGGTACAAGCTCTCTGATGAAAGCATACCCTGTCACATCATACCTCTCTTGCTTGACTTCTCTTTTCCTTTAACAGCTCATCTTCTCTCTTTTCCTGAGAACACGAAGCACACATCAGCTCAACTGTTCTCTTACATGCATACACAAACAGTATGCAGCCAAAATGTGCTAATTACAACCAAAGAAATAATCTGACATACATGTACAATAGAAAATCTAATCAAGAAAACAAGCTTTTTAAAAGACTCTACACAAACCTTCCAGTACATGTACTGCACACGCAAGTCTATATTTGTGCCTGTACATGTACAAAGTACAATAAATTTTCATACCAAGATACCCAATATGCATACTCTAAATACGCAATTCTGTCAGTGATACAAGTACATTTTAGTGATTAAAATTCCACCTCCACAAAAAAAAAGGTAATGTGATGAACAGGTAATCTCCCACATGCATGTGCACATGGCCCAATTCTTGTACTGTTAAGTACATGTACACAGTACACTGGTCATGTAACGTGATTATGTACATGCACACAAAACCACACTTACAGATTCCTCTAGTTGTGTCTTGTAACGATTTGCTTGGCCTTTTAACCTTTCCATCTGTGGAGGAGCAAATTAATAAATGTCAATCAACGAACTAGTTGTATACAATATGAATAGGAAACAAATATATATCTTGTGTCTAATGGATGATTGCATTATTGGTGCATCCGAGGTCCAAATAGTAGGTATCATATATTATTTAAGTAGCCCAACTTGTTGAATATAACATTCAACGAATGATTAATAATTACTCAACACTATATTCATAATTAGTGTGTGGTTACAGATTGAATCCATTACTAAAGCACATAATTAAAACTCAAGAGCCAGGACGCGCTGCTCATTAACAAAGGAAAAACAAAGCTGAATGAAGGCACAAAGGAACGGTCATGCTTGCAACGAACCTGTATGTATGGGCTCACAATTTGCAGTGAATTTAACAATTCACACGGTTGTTTTTATTTACACAAGGTAAACGTGTATTAAGATGGCACCAGTAATGAGGCAAAAACTGTAAGAATTATACTTTTGAAAACAAAACAAGTGGCTTACATGCATGCACATGCAAAAAACGAGATTTTGTGGATTTAGAGGTACTTTTACTAAATTATTGTCAAACTGAAAATAAAATATAAAGTACCTCCAGTACACTGAAATATTTTGACAAGATGTTGATCGGCACAAGGGGTTCATTTTTACATCATTTGTAGCTGACATGTTTTACCACACCGCAGTAATTGTGGGCGTGAATTTTATTATGAAGCCATTAAAGTTTACTTCCTCAATGCTGTAGTGGACTTTAATCACGATGGACACAATCTTTGATGTCTAGCACAAATTGGGCATCTCACCACACATTTAGAGTAAAATCTTACATCAAAATTTACAGCAGTTTGAATAGCAAGTGTAATTTTAAATTCGCGTAAACAAAGCAATATAATGTTTCATTTATTTAGTAAAACCATTTTAAGCATTCAAATTAAAAGCTTATATGCTAAATGCAATGTACATGTAAGTATAACTCCAATCTATCGAATCCAACTGTTGAATTTAGAACTAATTACGTGTAGAATTTTGACATTACTGTGTGTCTCTAAATACCTGCAAATAAATTAAAAATTGTGTTCTTATAAAGTTGAAAAGTAAATTTTGAGGACCGAAAAAGTGGACAAGGGAGGAGTGATAAATAATGTACATCATTCCATGAACAGGTAAGCCGGCAGGTGGGCGTCAGAAAAGTGTGGAAGTCAGATGCGAGTTATTAGGCGCAGGCGTACCAATGGCATTTCACTCACTGTAGACGAAAAGTTCAACTTGGTCACTTCTTGTGGCAATATCAAGGAGCGTGCTGAAACGTCCGAAGCGTGTTCACCCTGCAACAGCATATCATTGTGACAGATTGGTAAGTGCGACGAGGAGTGTGGATTGCATAAAGAGTAAGCCTGGACGGAAAGGACTTGGGTCTCTTCTTCTATATAAGACCATTACGCTTCATCATAAGAAGATGGCAGGAAATATAACGAGCGCAGCTAGTATGGTTGTCTTCGTTTTTCAATCCGTACTCGTCCTTCATTCTTCCTGGCGGTGCTGCCTCATTTGATAGTAGAAACAGAAGTTCTTGCCACCCTGCATTCAGTGAGGTCAACGTTGGTTCATACCTGTACGACTGTACTCGCTGCTGTTGCTGATTTGCTGCCATTTTGCATATTACGAGCGCTTCTTTTTCTCTTCCAGGCCATGCTGAAGCCAATCACCCCTCCCACTTTCTGACTACTTTTTCAGTCCTCAAAATTAACTTTTTCAAGAGTACACTAGCACTATGATCCTACTACACTGTAACATATAAAACTTTAAATCAATACAATAACCGTGCTTATGGGTACCAGACACCATGATGTTTTTTTATATGTCCTTTGCGATTATCAGTCATAATAAAAATACATCAGTTGCGGTTAAACCATTATTTAGGAAATCAAAAACAAAGTGACACTCTCAAACATCCTGCATACCCATGAAGTTACATTCAATAACCTCCTCAATTGCAAAGCACATGCATGTATACTGTACATACCTGGGCCTCTGCCCTCGCTAGCTCAGTCTCTGCAATCTGTAACTTTGTCTTGTACTCACTGACCATGCGACTGCTGGCAGCTGGTGGAGAAAAATATGTGCACAGTAAATATACAAACAATACTTTACACTGTACACGCACAATATGCAAAGAAGATTGCAAAACTATGGATATTTTACTGCTGGTAACTGATGCATCAACTCTAATCAGCACTGCATCATGCAAAGGAGGTTGATTTTGTATGGATCTTATTGATGTAAATGAAAAATGTAAAGTGCACACGTACATGTACATATGCAGAGAGTCTCACTATGTTGGAAACCACATTATCTTTATAACATTTAAATAGGTTAACAAACTTTGTAAATGCTCAATGTACAAACGGTGTCCCACAATCAAAGAAAATTCCTTTAAAAATAAACCCAGCTTGTTACCTTTCAATGTTATATAAAGTATAGTAAGAATCGCTGTGTAGAGGACATTTCAAACTTCTAGAATATAAAAAAAATTGAAATCTTGAAAAAACATGTGCTAGGTCCTTTATTTGCAAAAACGATCTGATATGTCACACATTACTTTCTCAGTTGCACCCGGCATACAAGCTACTGCAAAACTGGTACGTCTACTGTAAAACAATGCTAAGCCATGTAATGAAACATAAACTAAGAACCTGACTTTGGTATACAAAATATAGCGCAATCCCGTGCAATCGCGTGTGTAATATGGCCGATTTCCTTGCCAAATTATGCTCAGTTTCAAGCACAGTATCTCCACCTCAGTGCATCCAAATTAATCGACACTAGGTTGTTATTTAACAAGGTCCTGGGTTTATGCAATGTTGAAGTTCGTTTCAATATACGCTGTGTGGTTCAGAAGTTACAAAACGATTACGTACAAGCACCATTTCTTAGGGTTTTGATCAAAAAACTGCAAAAAGGTGCTTGTACTCAATCACTTTATATTTTCCAAACAACACTTCATATATTGAAACAATTTTTGACATTGTATTCAGCTAGGAGAACTGCCATACACTGTATTACACACGATTGCATTGAATTGCGCCACTTTTGTTTACCAGGGCACTCACTTACCTAGAATATCCTTGTGTTGTTGTCCCCCTGGTAGGTTCTCTCTCATTGACGCTATTTCCTCTTTCAAAGATGTAATCTGCAAACACATCACACACACACACACACACACACACGGAAGCAATGTGTTCAAAACCAAAAGCACTGTTCAATATGAATGAAGAGATGTGTATGTGGATGTACAATACATGCACATGCACAGTTTGTATCTATCACAACAATCAAAGTCAGGCTAACACTTCAAAAAGGAATACACAATTGCCCACTAAGACTTCTGGAATATGGATGTCTTCTTGTACATGTACAGTCCTTTGACTCAACAGGGTAACTATACATGTAACGGTGCATTTAACCTTACATCAACCCTGCAGGTTGAAAACCACCGCATATTTAACAACCACCGCATATTTAACAACGTTACAGTATTGCCCTGCCTCTCTCACTACAGCGTACTGAGCACAGATCATAGAGCAGATACTGTATGTACACGGTACTGTGCAGTATACTTCTTACATGTCGAAATCACCAATTTATTAACACTTAGTAGAACTGATTAAGTAATGCAATTGATTTCTATTGCTTAATCTTATCTTCTTGCATCAATAATATTTGCCTAACAAATATCGTAAAAATTACAGTCAATTTGTACAGGTAACCACCATTTAACTATTTCACAGGCAATATTACTCCGCAGGTGCTATACTAAAGCCACTCTGTTTATCTAAACAGTTAACACTTTGTAGTCAACAACATATTGATCAGTTGTTTCCTGGTCATATAGTGTAAGGTGTTTGCTAACTACGTTTTCCTGCAATGCTTATTTTGCATAACATGTGTACCGTAATAATTGGCTTTGCCCGCGAAAGAGTCAAAAAAAGCTTTGTGTTCATTTGCAAGCACCCAGCGTAAGTGTACATGTACATGCAGATATTTATGACACTGGATATACTGTGCACATGTGCAGACACAGACTGACCTCTTTCACAAACTTTTCTCTTTCCTCTGCACCCAGTCCTGCAGCTGAAACACAAATATTTCATTATGAACGATGAATTGAAAATGTACTGTGCTAAAAAAGAGCGATCCATTTCGAACGCATTGTCTTAGCAGCTGAACCATAGTTCAACAAATGCAGCACAGCCGGTAAATAATTTAACTCTGAGCAAAATGTACAGTGTACAGCTGTACAACTTAACACATGTCTGTTAAGGCATTTGCAACCAACTCCTTTCAATGCTCCCGTCAGCTCTCTGTTGTCTACCAACACTCTCCCCATATTGAACCCCTCCCTCTTTCCCACATGTACACACCTTCCTGGGGAGGAGGAGGCATATCGGTTGCTTCTTCAGCTTCGCCGGGCAAGCGCAGCCCACGAGACTAGAGGAGGAAAGATCAGGAGGAATGAAAGGGAACATAGGTTTAGACGAGTGTACAGTATAGGAATGCCACCAGTTGTAAACTGAAACTGAAGGCACTGCTCAGCACTATTTGTGCTCATGTACATGTACATGAAGCTGACTGAAGTGAACCACACAATCAAGCATATGCATACATGTACATACACATGTTATGGTGGACACCACACACACTACGTAGTATGGTTTCTATCTGTTTATAGTTCCATGACTCAAGTTGTGCAATTACAAGGAAGTAGCACTTAAGAAAAGCATTAGAACCTTGTCGAAGCTTTTACTTTGGCATAATGCATGTACTGAATATGTGCCTGTACAGTAAGTATATGTATACTATACTGTATATTTTCATTTCAGATGAAGGATTTTGTAATGAAGAGAGTGGACCCCCATTCGCACTTTATCCACAGTATGGGGTCAGTTTACTTACACTATATGTATGCACAAACACACACACATACAGTACATGTAAACACAGACAGACACAGAACACACACACACACAGACACAGAATGCACACACACACATAAACAGACACAGAACACACACACACACACATAAACACAGACCGACACAGAACACCCACACACACACACACAAACACAGACCGACACAGAACACCCACACACACACAAACACAGACACAGAACACACACACATAAACACAGACAGACACAGAGCACACACACACACACACAGAACACACACACATAAACACAGACAGACACAGAACATACACACATACATGCACACACGCACGCGCACGCACACACACACACACACACACACACACACACACACACACACACACACACACACACACACACACACACACACACACACACACACACACACACACACACACACACACACACACACACACACACATATACATGTACACAACATACTGTACATGTACATTTACCTCCATAAACTCTTCCCTAATGCGGATCTGCTCCTTCAGTAGGTTGTTTTCCTTTCGGAGTACATCCTCTTGATGTTTCAAATGAAGTACTTGCTGCATGAAAACAACAAGCACTATAATTATTGCGAGAAATAACAAAGGAATTCTCTACGTACTGACAATTATTCCTAGTGTAAAGCAACAAGCAGCACATAACTTAATTTTCAAAACAATTCCCCATAGGATGAACGATAGTGTAACATGGCATAACACATACTGTATTGTGCCCAAACTCATTCCTAGTACTAAGTACAGTACATCACTACTACTGTGCCTCCATCTTGAGGTGCACATGTACATGCACTAACACTGTATACTGCTGTGTGAAGAAGAGAGAAGTTGGATAGAGAACAGGTTTATACATGTGCCATTCACATATATGTGACGACAGGATGAAAATGTGCCCCTTAATGTGCTTTTCATTCATTTACTCCATTACATGTACAGGTGTTGTTGTGCATGAACCCTGACAGCAACTCTCTAACTCATACCGATTGCTCTCTCTGGAGTTCAAACTTCACCTCAACCATGGCTTGCTCCTGATCTTCCAATCTGAAGACATGGGTGAACACAAACACAGAGCTTCCATCAACACAATACTGTACTTCGCTTCCCTGCACTCACTTATCCTTGAGAGACTCCACATGATACACCAACTGCGTCTTGTCGGTGTAGAGCTGCGCATTGGTCACCATGGCATCCTTGTATTTCGACTCCACCTCTTGGTATTTGCTCTGAAGAGAGCAGCAAAACATATGACAAAAGATAACTAGAGTACATCGATTCATATGTGTCAAGTATTCATATCACACATTGTTTGCGATTGAGTAGGGAATAAAGGGAAGCACAAAAGATTGTCACAGGTGTGAGTGCCAAGGGGGAAGCTGTGACATGCCAGCAATACTGCCAATAACGGTCACGTTACTAAGGACGTATCATCAATGGGGGGTTGCAGAAAGACACCCATGCACAGTTAGTGTACTCGCACATACATGTACAGCAACAGAAATACTTATACACATGCAAGCACAAAAAACTGTACACATGCAGCATGCATGCACTTTACACTGTAAGTACATGCATACTAGTGGCCCTACGAGTCACATGCGTGTGCACGTACTGCACACAAGTACATGCTATGCTGTGCAAAGGTGCTTTAACCGTTTGCCATACAATTACACCAGAGTGTAACACTCACTTGCCACAATTTGATAGTCTCTAAACCACTACTGGAACCCTCTTCTTTTTCTTTTTTGGATACAGGGTCATCTTTGTTAGTGGCCATATTCGAGGACGACTGGAAAGAACAGGTGACACTCAAATCTGGCTCAAACCATATCTCAGTTAGCACAATAATCAAATCAAAGGCTTCCAATGGAATCACTGCTCATGAGGCTGCATAGCAGAGGGCCACCCCCCCCTAAACCCATTACCGTATTATCCCAGTTATTGACACCACAATCAGATTACACCACCCCAAAAAAAATACGCCCTACCGAAGAAAAAAAGAAAATCTGAATGCAAGTATGATTCAATCCACATGCCATCTGCAGCATAACTACAGAGTATTATGTCCATTGTACAGTGCCAGGCTCCATTCCTTTTGATCACAATGACAGTTGTGTTGATGACTAACACACTTCTATTTACACCTGCAATGGAAATCTCTATTCCGAAGGCAGCATACAGCCTTGGGCACAATTCTGTAGTTTTTATTTATTTATTTTTATTAGAGTGTGAGAAACATATAGAATCGATCTGGTCTTTCACTATACCTGTAGTAGTAGGCAGCACATTATGGGTGGTCATGTGACCAAACATCTTTGCTATGGGAGTTGCCAACCAGTAATAGAAGTTAATATGGCCTTGTCTGACGAGGAGCTCAAACCACAATCTATCCATTCCCAGCACATGCACACTATGTATAGACAAGCCAGCACCCCATGTACAGCACACAAAAAGCCATGGTGTTCTGTGCCAGCACCCTTACATGCATAATGCTGCGAGGTTTTGAAGTGGACGATTCATTCTCTTCATCAGAGAATTTCTCCTGCAAATAAACAGCACTGAATAACAGATGGGACAACTAATCACACCGTATTTTAGAGGTGCTGCCCCCAAATAGTGCACATGCAGATCACTTGTTACTTAGCAACAAATCGCATACAGTTTAAGGTAGTTAACCCAAATTAACTGGGTTGGTGAATCCCCCTCCCACCGCACACACGCTTACCACGGGCACGTACATGTATACAACAGCACATGTGCATACGTGCAGACGCGTGTCAGAATCGAGCAGCCATGACTTTTCTTTCACTCTATCACCCATGATCAAGGTGATGTGACAATTCAGGTTGGGGTTCTAACATGCTTAAGCAAGGGGGAGGTGCTTCCCACCAATGCTGGGTCGCGGGACACACGCACACTGAAGAAGGTTAAACTGTACTATAGACTGGGAAACTTTTGACGCAAAAAAAGTATGCAGTGTTTTAGTTTCTTGCTAACCTGTCATGACAAAAATAAAACATAGCAATCAATCAATTCACCTCAGCAATCGCACACACAGGAATGTTCACAAAGATCCCCTTAGTGTACATTATGATCTGAAAGTTCACCTATAAATAACGCTACTTCAACGTGTGTGAAAAGATAAGTAGCTCTTATTATATGTCTGTGTAGGTGTGCACTGTGTACACAACACACTACACTAGTAAATATACACACACAACACCCTACAGGAAAACTTTTGCACATACACTAAAACACACACACGTTCATATATGCATACCCACACCTAACACACATCCACACACACACACACACACACTTAGCACACATCCACACACACATGTACACATGCACACAAACAACGCATGTACAGTACATGCTGTACACACACATACCGATGCACACATAGGCAACTAAAACATACACACCTACACGTACTGATACACATGTAAAAATGAACAAACACACAACATAAAATTATACATGTGCACACATGCACACATGCACACATATGCATACACGCGCACACAAACATGCACACACACATGCACACATGCATGCACACACACACACATACACACACACACACACACAAACTTACTTGCTCACGTTCTTTCATAGCCTCCCAATATTTCATGGCTTCAGCTTCTTTCTTCCTATCATCAGCTAACTGCTCATCTGCCTAAGACAGTAATGATCCATTGGTGGCGGAGTGGAGAAATGGAAGAGAGGGTCAGTGGAAAGGAGGGGACGTGGAAGAAAATAAGCACACGAACACACACACACACACGTCGTAACACACAACCCTGTAATAATCCCCCTGATGTAATAGCTTCCCACACGAACAATTATGAAAGTCCTCCTACCAATATCCATTACGACTAGCTGCACTACTAGCAATGCCTAAACGTGCACCACTTCAGGTAGCTACATTGGGCACAAACACACTCAAACACATACACACTTCATACACACACACGCACACGCGAAGAACATCCATTGGCAAATACGCGAACGCAATTCAAACATACAGACATACAACTGTACATATGCCTATGCCTGATATACGAACGAGGGCCACAAAACCTAACCACTCCTCCTCATCGTTCTCATACCACTAGTGGGGAGACAGTACGGAACGTTTTCCAACATAGCTACTCGCTAACCTGCTTTGTTAGATTAATTAGGGCGCTTCCTTCGTCCATCGATTTCTTTCCCCCAGCACTGCTGCGAGTCCGAGGAAGTGTGGCATAACTCTCAATTGACCGCTTCGATGACATTTCTTTTTGCTCAGTAACATACTCCAATTACCCAATTACGAATTATAATAAGTCATTCGTGATTTGGAATTACATGATTTTGTGACGTTGCTCAACAGGAAGTAACTCTCATTATGCTTTGTGCTGACGGATTATTCAACATGCGTATTGCCTGTCATACTTTGCATAACATAACTTTAGTCGACTGTTTAGAATCGGCGGTTTGAAATGTGTTTCCGAACGCTCACGTGCCGTTCTATTGAATTGTTATTAATAATTTATTCATTCTCTTTACACGAGGTAGGTCTTAGCATACGCATACGGTCGTAGGGTACGCTACAGCCAAACTGTCTTATTAATTAATGTGTTAGGTCATTCGATGCATATGATCATGCATGCTCACACTAGGCTTACGTATTTGTGCTTGGTTCTTCCAGCAAACATAATGACCACCCTTAGACCTTTCACCTGTTCGGACTTACTAACGTACAATAACGTCAACCTTGATCCACTTACTGAAACATACAATTTGGGGTTCTACCTGACGTATCTCTCTCGATGGCCCGAGTACTTCTACGCAGCGGAGGCGCCGAGTGGTAAAATGATGGGCTACATTATGGGCAAGTCAGAGGCACGACAAAACAACCCAAGGTGTGTGCGTGGATGTGGTCTGCGCATGTGTGCGCGCTGTATGTGTGTGCATCCATTTAAGTCTTTGCATAGACATCATACTAATGTAAGTGGTGGTTATGTTTGCTGAAATTATGCGCAATGATCACTTCAAAGACAGCGTCTAGACATGCTCATCTAATGTGATTGATATTTGGCAACCATTGTAACTCAGAATGCTGTGTGTCAACTCATGTTTGGTGAACTGTCTGAAGAATCGTAGCTCAAGCAAATTAAGGTTAAGTGTCACGGGGTTAATAAAACTAATACAGGATCCTCATAATGAATTTTAGATAGTGGTCTCAACAAAACTGTTGTCTGATATTACATTCATGTATAATACAAACAGTAAAAAAGATATTTTTAACTTTAAGAGACTGTTCCGTTGCTATCAGTGAGTGCTAAGTCACAGTGTATTTGATTGTCAATGAGCAACCTCGTATAAACAAAATAGCATTGTGCAATGTGGCAAAAGATAGAGTAATCACCTTAACCAGCCCATTGTCAAGGAATAAGACTTATTTTGCTTCATTGAGATAACCAGTCATTTGTCATTCTAAAATAAGGGGTGTGAGCACACCTTCAAGAGTCCATTTTTTGTAATGTCAATAAAAGGAATTAGAATTAACTGTTGCTTTTATTTAAAAAAATAAAGTTCATGATGCCGTTTTTGCTTGAGAATGTCGACAAATCAGCTAATTATCCAGTTTCACACTGTACATGTATATACACTCACACTCACTCAAGTACTGTACAGTAGTGAGACCCATGATTTCTGTTTTGCTTACGAACCTTATGTTAATGATGTCGTATGGCATCATGTCACCTAGAGTCTGCTGCTGTGTATATGAGCATGCAACTCAAGCAGCACACATCCCATGCACATGATTCGCAGTGCTCACTGACGCAACATATATTCAGTGATGATGTGAGTGCACAAATCCACCTGTAAGCTTGTACGTGGACAATGCAATTGAATTATTGTATGTAAATGCATGATGGGGTTATAAACAAGTACATGTGCAATAATATGTGCATTCAGGACAGTAATTTAAATGGAAGTTACCTTCCCTAGTAGATAGCTTGTTATTGTTGGTTCCTCTAAGTACATATTGGTTATGTTTTGTCAGGTTTTGATGTTTTGAAGAAACTAATTATATAAAATTTGTGGTTAGTTCACATTACAGTGTTTGCTAAGTCTGTTTGCCTCAACTTTTTAACCACAATTCACTATAGTCACCATGAACAGATAGTCATCATGAACAGATAGTCATCATGAACAGATAGTCATCATGAACAGATAGGGTGTATGCTTACAAGTTTGCACTCTGAATGGCATTGCTGGAATTTGTCATCTGCATTTCATGTTCATTGTTGCATTTTGCATTGCTATTATTCGATAAACCTACCTGTACAATTTTCATTTCAATAGAGATTGGCATGGTCATGTGACAGCCATTTCAGTGGCGGATGAATATCGTCGTTTAGGACTGGCTGCAGTACTGATGAAGCTCCTGGAAGATGTTTCTGAGCAAAAGAAATGCTATTTTGTCGACCTGTTTGTTCGTGTGTCCAATTCTGTGGCTTTCTCCATGTACAAGAATCTTGGCTATGTGGTGTATCGCACCATTACCAACTATTATACGGGGCCTCCTGATGAGGATGCTTATGACATGAGGAAGGCTCTGAGCAGAGACAAGGAAAAGCTCTCCGAGAAACCCTGCAATGATCCAGACTTCCCTATTGAGGCGGCATGACGATTATCGACAAGCATTCCAGACAATACATGTATAGATTATAAAAGATGTTGTGTGTACATTTAATGTCTCAGTAGGACCTTCTTGACCATTAATCAACCTCCCCATGTGTGGTTGAAAAAGAGTGACACTTGTAGTCATTAGTGGATTGATGTAGGCCTGTCGAAATAAATGCCACACAAAAATTCCACACTACAAATTCCTATCTAACATGCTGAGAAATTTCCGAATTCACCGTTATCTTTTTAACCGTCTCGTTGTCTTTACAAATTACAGTGTGGTTGCGATACTGCCTACATGTATCTAGATCTGCGTCCTTAGTTCAAAAACACCTTTGTACACTGCCCAACAATCTAGCTCGCGCACATTCTGCAGCCCTCAATACTTATTAAGCACAATAAGATGCCATATTAGTCACCTACAAATGAATACAATATAACTTCTGCAACACAACATACCACACTGTTTACAAGCAAAGCTAGGCAACAACTTCATTAGAACGAGCTTTCGAATGTTTTAAAAACAATCTGTACACAAGCGGGGCTACACTGAAGATGATGATTGTACCACCACCAATGAGAAGAAGGAGTGACAAGAACTTATAAGTGCTCGCCATCATTTCATTCCTGCGGAACAACTCGTTGATTGATGGAGCCACTTCTTTAGGTGTGAATATTACATCGGAGTTGAACATGGATTGTTTACTCAAGACAGCTGTACCTACGCCAGCAAGTGGGGATCCGAAGAGAAGAATAAATTCTTGGATGTGTGATCCGTTGGGAATCTCGCTGAGAGCCATTCCGGTGGCGAAGTCACCAATAGAACGCTTTTCTGGCAAGGTCTTCTCCTGGAATACCAGCTTTAGTACGCTTTGGAATCCTGAAGCGTCATTCACAGAGTTGACTCGAACGTAGTTTCCATTAGAGTCCACCAATTTAAACGGGAGAGCGAGGTTTAAGTTCACAACTGTGTTCGAGTTATCACCCCATTTCTTCCGTTCATCGTCGTAAACTTTTGTGGATGTGGTAGTGGTAATAACGTGAGCCGCTCCCTCGACGCTAGCTTTTTCTGAGAATAGAGATCCGTTGCCCAGTTTCTGGACGACGCCCTCAACTATCACGCAGTCCTGCTGCGAAGATGACGCCGCAAGGTGGTTCTTCAGTTCGCCGAGGTTTCTGAACCTCGGTACGTGTTCCATATCGGACAGTTTCTGAGAGGTTCCCTCCAAAAGTTTACGGAAAAGATAGCCTCCTAACATTGACGTGGCACCAATCACAACGCCTAGTACGTTCTGCTCCATCCCTGCCATTGAAAATAATCACGTGATTTGGTTTCTCCTAGCCCTCGTGCCCAGAGATTGTTAGTTGCGCAGTGTCGGCGGAGCCCATACTGCGGTGGGGCTAGTAGCCCTACCAAATCCTCTGAAGGTAGGGCTGTGCCCTGCCAACGTTATCAGGGTAATTAATGCAATAACCACCGCCCCAATGTTGTCAAACCATTAAAAGCTACTTATTGTACCATCAAAGATAATCTATATATTATCTCCGGTATTAACACCAGATGTAGCATGCGCTCGTAATTTAAATGAATTATTTATTTAATTAGGGATCGTTTCTGCAAAAAAGGACCGAACACATCTTTTTTCAAGATTTCAATTTTTTTGATATTCTAGAAGCTAGTCTGAAATGTCGGTATGTAATCACTTTGACTTTTCGATATTGAGTATAGTATATAGTATGTGATGCAGCCATGTGACTATGTTGGTGTGTGCTTGAATATGTGTGTATGGCTTTCAAACTTTGTTTTCATTCATTCAATAAGCATCATGGCAGTGTCCCCAGCCACTTCCCTAATAGGTTGTTTGTGCAGTCTAAAAGGTAGCATATGATAAGAATGAGTTGGGTCCATTTGACATTACAACTGCTGCATGCCTGTTAAGCATTTTAGTCACATACATGAGGTGTCAAACAACAGGTGTGGGGTTTAAATTAAGAGCTCAATGAAAAGAATGAAGTTTAAGTTCCCCTCATTGATGGAGGAGTTTCTTTGGTGGACACACTCACCCCTCTTCTTGTATTGTCTCCCTCATAATCTCTTCTATACACACAGTTCCATCACTATATAGTGTATCACTGCATATGTGATACATGTTTGTGACACAACTGCAAAATGCAGAACTTCTGGTAGATGCACACTGTAACAATATTGCAGAGCAGCCTTCTCAATACAGGTATAGATATTTGACCACTGATTGGTTTTAAGTGCCCTGTGTGCAACTCTTGTAACAGTGTGGAGAGAAAGAAGTGCGATCTATGGAGAGGTGGGAGTGACTGAGAGGGTGTGTGAGGTGTGTATGGTGTCAATAGTCAATGAATTGTGAGAGATCTAGAGGGTAACTCTTTTCATGTGGTATCATATTAAGAGATAGGGAGGGACACTGAAAGGTTTCTACCCTCACGTGTGTGGTTGCTCCTCGATGATGTGTGCTATAGATTTTCCTACTGCCCCTTTGGTCCAGGCTTTGAAGTAAGCATACAGAACCCACTCCTCCCTCCACCTTCAGCAGCCATCATCCCCACCACTGCACTGTGGAGGAGGACTGTGCCCCGGCCAAGGGGATTGAGGTCATCCTTTACCTCCACACAGGACAGGTTAAAGATCAGAAACAGTCAACAGGTATCTACATGTCGTTACAGTAACAGAGTGGTGCCACTGGTTGATATTTATATCCTTCCCTGTCTCCAACTCCCTCCCACCCCCACCTACCCTCCTTCCCTCCCACTCGCCCTCCCACCCTCCCTCCCAACCTCCCTCCCACCCTTCCTCCCACCCTCCCTTCCTCACTACCTCCCTCCCACCTTCCTTCAATGCAACCTCTCTCCCACCCTCCCTCCTATGAAGTTACTATAATAGTGACATAGACCATGAATAGTAATAGGGGATAGTAACTGGGGGCGTAGTGGGTGGCGGAATTGTGGGGCAGTGGCTGGTCCGCCTGGTATGATAATCGGCAGAGCCTTATCACATAGGTGGTGGAGCCGGCGAGGGGGGGGGGGGGGGGGGGGCGGAAATATCATTCCACCCCCTCCCCTCCAGATATTTGGTAAAATCTACATGAGTTCCAGACACGATTAGTGAAACATTGGGAATGAAATTGATGATGGAGGTAAGCACCTCGATCACAGGACACAATAATGACCACGAATGGAGTAGGGCCTATCCGCCATGTAGAAAAAAACTATCAAAAGGTAGATCAACCCGATTATGGATTATTTTATAAGATCGAAAAAACTCTGTGATACTCTAAAGAAGTTTCCCCATCATAGAAAGCTTTCAAAAAGGTTTGAGACTGGAAGAGATGAAGCAGTGTTTCATGAATGTTCAGACAAATGTTCCTTATTATAAAGCACTGGATTTACCTAGTTGCATTAAGGACTGGTTTGTTCAGCCTGGATTTAATGTGTATCAGAATGTGCAAGAACATCGAAAGTTTGTCATCAAGTTGTACAACACAGACCATTAATCGTCATGTGGCATCACTGTATAGGGGTACGGTGTTTTATATTTCTTCAGCTTTGTCATGGAGGTTTATGTGCCCTATGTTACTCACTGGAAGTAGAGACAATTTGCATGTGGTATAAATTTTATCTTGACCAAGTTTATGTTTCGCGCAAAGATTGGATCCAGCAAGAGATGAAGAAAAAAACTAAGCAAACCATCACATTCTAGATACTGTAGGCCTTTGTGGATAGTAATCAGCTCACGATCATTGCCCACTAACTGTAAATAATGATCAAATATGTCAACATTGATGTGCATTTCACTAAAATATTATACAGCTCAAGTAATTCAATAGGTTGTTGCATTCACTTAATTACCAGGTCTTGACCTGTTTCGTTCATATGCTACGTTGTCATAATGTCGAGTTGGGGACACATACAATGGATTGTCATTCTGAAAAAAAACAAAAACAGTATTGCATTAGAGAAACAAATACTTCATTAACTGACCTGTGCCCAGTTAGCTTCAGCCAAGTGTTTTGCAAACTTTTTATATTCGACACGATCCTGTATAAAGGCATTATATGTTTTCATCAGCATTATTCCACACATAAGCTGTACAAAAATGTATACGTGTCCTTCCCAGCACATGAATCAACGTACCATAATCATCAATATCAGCTTGATAAGAACCAGACTTATGATTCCAGTGATGATCACACCACCCAAAACACCAATGGCGATATACCATGGGTTCACTGAAGCAGGAGGGCAACTGTCTGAGAAAGAAAGTAGAAGACAATACTTTAATATTACTGAATAGTGGAGTTATAGGTTGATGATGAGTGCTATTCTGCAGACATTCAAAATCAATTTAGTGAGTAGTATGTATACAGCCCATAAAACTACTTTACAGTGCAGTGCTACCATTGTATAGTGTAATAAACTGCATTGACATTGTTATTTGAATGATATCATGTTACTCATCATTTTAACCATAATACTAACCTGGAACCATTGACACTGAAATTGTTCCAAATGGATCAACAAAGTAGTCATAATAACAGCCATCAAACAGTAAGGGTGGACACCTCGATTCTGAAATATGTAGCAGGATTCTTTGTATACATGAGAATATGTAATGTAAACTAATTAGCTCCAACTCATTGTAATTAAAAACCACCAGAATAGTAGTAGTCTTGTACTATGAATAAAAGCGAATTGATTTGCAAAAATGATCATGCCCCACCTCCCCCCCAACACACCAATATGTAGAATTTACTTACAAACATTAAAGTAAATTATATTATAGTGATCAAGGTATGATTTATGATTGTAAAACCATTGTACAGTAGTGGGATTCAAGGTCTTGAATGTACTTGAATTATAATTTTATTTCTGAAATGTATTTCATATGAATTATAAGGTAAAGTAAGCACTATGCTATGGTATCGTAAATCTTCTTCCTGAGCTAAATTTGTGATATACATACGTGTACATTGACTGCTCACTTTGAAGTTGTACTGTTGCTATGTCGGACAATATTTCTGCTTTGCACCCGTCACATTTTGATCCTCCTCCCATGCGCAGCACGCAGAGGGCACATTTTTCCTGTTTCATGCATACATCACTCTGCCATGGTGAGAATGATATTTTATTATGCAAGGTTTGATGTCTTGTACTACAAGATCAAAAGTTGCGGTATAATTCACAAATCTTACCACTTCAGTTTCATCCTGACAAAATGGTAGAGCAGTGCCTGCAGGGCACGTGCAACCACATTTACATTGCGCTTTATTTTCAGAGCAATGACATAGAGTTTTTCCTTCAGTTATATTTGATCTGCTGCACACTGCATTAGTCTGTGTAAATTATGTGATGAATATACAGTTCATGCATTCTTGAGCAACCAGCAATATAAACAGACCAAAAGACTGAAATCCTACACAAAATTCATACACAGCAGGCATATTGTATGCCTAATCCAAAAATGTCATCAGATTCTAGCTGCATAATTCAGTTAGAATAGTTATTTAGTAATTTTTTTTACCTTTGGATTGACACAAAAATCAGGGTCACAACTGCATGCTGTGCCAGAGTACTTCAGCTGAGATAATGGTGCTGTATTGCATTCACAAACAGTATGAGGACATTGACAGGTACCATGATCTGAAAATATATAGAATAGAAGAGAAGGTATATGACACAATCTTAGTTCCATCTTAATAACTATCCAACTGCAAGGCTCAATTTAGTGAGTTTTAGCATTGTTTATCTGGTTTACATAGTGTGTGTTGTGTTTGTGTGTATGTGTGTGTGTATATCTGTGTGTGTGTATGTGTGTGTGTGTGTACACAACATGAACATTGGAATGCTGCACCAACATACTTGAACACACTTGTCCTTTGACTGCTGGACAATATTCAGCGTTGCATTGACATGCTGGTCCAAAATACTTTTCCTATCATAAATGAAAGAGGCTTTAACACATTTTAGAAAGTCATAAGCCATTTATTTAGTGCAAGCATGAAATACACAAATCCTGTCATGAATATGTGTTGCTTCGATGTTATACCTTACACTGGCACTCGAAGCAGTTGCCTAAACAAGTGCCATGATCAGCTCCAGAGCAATTCAAATTTGCTAGACCGATGCTTCAAAAGAAGATTATTATTGACATGTAAGTCTCATGGAAATGCAGGTTTTGTTATGCTCATCTATGTAACAATATTCAGTAGCTATAATTGTAAATGCATTCAAACTCTTGTCAACTCACGGGCATGCTTGATTTCCTTGACATTCACAAAATGTTCCAAATCTGTATCAATTAGGAGAACAAATAACAGCATTTGCATGAAATTGTGTGTGAAATTAAAATCATGCAATAAACATTACGTTCAAAGAAATGCTTTAATCATGGGACTGAATTTGTCATCTAAGCATTTTGCGAACATAATGTAGCTTCAAGAAATATGTTCTCTCAAATATAATACAATATCAAGAATATTAAATATCAATTTCAAAGAGCAGATTGAAAGACTGCCTTGTTGCATGTTTATATTTAATGTATCATAATAGCTAGAGACAGGCAATGCAATTATAAATTTTAATACAGAACGCTAAACATGCAAATCTAGTGTTTCACAATTCTTGAAGATCTAAGGTTTCATTATGCAGTGTTGTTTGTTTTCAGGTTTCAATACAATATGCATTCACTTTGTTCACCTCTTCTGTTCCATGTTACAAGAGCAGAGACCACATGCAAGACTTCCACCAGCATGACATGTTGCACTGTTCATTTCCTGGATCAAGAAAGGGGTATAAAATGATACTTTTAGCTCAGTTCACAAAACCTCATGGTACCAGATGTATACTACATTAACATGATTGAGGTCCTTCATACTTGTTTATATATGGAAACTAAATACCAATGTTTGCAAATGAACGCATTTTGTAGCAATTATAACTCAGTATTAAAATCAGTTAGCTACCAGATTGATTATTTAAAATAGACATTTATCATGTTGGTATAAAAAAAGTTTTTTCAGGTTAACAGTTAAGAAACTACAAAACCCTCTAAATAAAAATCATGAAATTGTGACTGAAAATGTAAGACAAATGGTCTTTAGCAAACATAAGTAGTTACTCCCTCTTTAAGTCAAGCAATATTCATTGATTACCTTACTTAAATGGTGAACTATTTAAGCTCATACATTTGATTTCAAGGGTTGTTTTTACTTACTTTGAATTTAATATTACAACAGGTTAAATAATTGGAGATATTTCAAGTTAACTATTTTGTACTCAATCATACAATTTCTCATAAATTTTAATGTATTTTCATCATCATTATTCGATTTATGCAGTATCATTCGCTGAACTAATTATAATACTAATTTAAAGCTTTGCATTCATTCCAAACACCCACTGTTACTAGGTATGCTACTTGATATGAGATATATATGTGGCAAGTGCCACTCATAAATAACATTGAAAGATGCATTGTAATATACACGTGAATCAAAAAAGCAATTAGGCACAAATAACATACGTTCTCCATCTCACAACTGCACTTGCAAATTGGTGTCAGGTGAATAATGAACTCTTGAGCAAGAACAGGAATTTTGAGGATGAGGCTTAAAATAAAAGGATAAAATTGTATCATATACTGCACAGTTGAGATTTTTCAACTGGATACACAAATGATGATTAAGTGCATACTCAAAGCTTTGCTGAGATTGAAGCTGCCTCATGATATTGACAGTGCACTTGTCCAGTGCCACTGTCACTCTGAAGGTGACCTGTTGCTCCAGCTTTACATCTGCACAACCTGATGGTAATTTCCTGTTCCAATGAAATATGATCATGCTCAATATAAATGACCAAGCATCCATGAGTTCTTTAAGGATATAGTACTGTAGCATTAAATCAGCCATTACGTTTCACATCCAGATACAGCCTGCACTGTTACTGTCAAACCGTCAATCTCAGGAACTGAAAATTGAATGTGGCCAATTGCTTTCTAGTAAAAAAAAATTCTGTAAGCATTTTAAGTTGCTTAGTCACAGTACACTAAATCTTGCCAGATATTTCTCTGCAATAATTTGGGCCAGATTGCTGGAATCGTTGGCCAGTTCCCCTACAACTCCAGTCCCAAGTTGTTTCACCAAGTCCTTTGAAAATGTGAGGGTGTTGGGGACTCGATCAATGCACTATTAATTACTAGTTACAAGAAATGTGATACCTGTATAATAACTACTGTGTACAATGGATGTTTGTTCTGTGCACATTGTTGTAATGGTGTACCTTGTAGTAATTTTGAGCAGTTTTGGTCACAGCAAATATTGGGGTAACACCAACATCTGTAAATAGATTTTTTAGTTGTGGAATTGAAGGATAATCCTATTGAAATAGAAATCAAAATAAATCAGGAAGTTAATAATATGCAAAGATATCTTAAAACAAGGAGTATGTACAATAATTGCAATTTATACAACTAAGATCATGCATTGCGACAAGCTTGAACTTACATAAAAAGTGCTCTGATTATACTGGTAAAGTTCAGCTGCAATTCTGTCCATGTGGCACCTTCCATCAAATGGCACAATTACACCACCCAACTATTTTTGATGGCAAGGTGTTTTTTATCGCATAATTTGTCAATTCAACATACTTTGCCATCCCCTGCACGATGGTAGTTTGCATCTGTGATAATCATCATCATATGAAACGCTTCATTTCTCCATCCTATTAGCTGAGGGCGTGGATTGTTAATTATAATAACATTTTAAATGCAATAATTATTCACAGGTGCTATATCAGACCACCAGGTATAATAATTTCACAAATTAGCCAGGATGTGTACACAATAAACGATTTAACAGAACCACTGGACACAGATGACATGACAAATTAGCTTACCTTTTTGCATGCTAGAACTTGACCAGCACCATCCAGGGCACTCTCAGGGTTATCAGAACTATGTGATATGTTCAGCTGAGTGTTCACAATGTACTGTGAGAGAAGTAAAGATCTCTACCACATATGACATGAGTCACACATTTAATTAGAATAAACATATATCCTGGGCTCATTAAAGCAGTAATTGAATGCTTAGTACGGGCAATATTATGCAATGCATTAATAATTTCGTTTTCACTGACTACATGTACTGTACCTTATTTTCTTTACAGTTGGCAGAAAGTTATTAGTAAAGCAGCTTTAATTGCTCATTCGGTGATGAACATTTTTCTACTGATGCAAATACATCATGCAGATACAGATTATACGAGTTATGTCTGCTACAGCATTTGTGACTGTGTTGCATAATTAACTACAACATACATGGAGCAAAGTTTATTGGTGTCATGCGTATATTACAACATGGGGACTGTGCATCAGATTTTGTGTTTCAGTCCAGAGTGGTGTTCTTTGCGTATTGATGTATGTACTTCAGGATTCACACCACAATGGTCATGGTCATGCAAAAATCTCTTTTGTACATACTTGCTTATAATGTCTGGTCTTACCTGCAATTTTTGGGAATCATTTGTCAAAGTTAAAATGTGTCGATAACTGTAGGGCTCTGCACATTGGGCTTGATGATTGAAGCATACTGGTCCTTTTGGGGTGGGAGTGCTGAAAATAAAACATGCATAATCCATGCTGCATACACATCATTCACATCACAGCATGTCTTCTATGTGCATAATAATACACGGCTAGTTCTTATTGCGCATGTACCTGTAGGGAATATTTGGTACAAATGGAGGGACAGGTTTGTCCACAAACGATCCAAAGCCCACTGCATAATTGCTCGATATGTTCAGAAGTGTGGCAACTGTTAAAATCAATCAAGGATGTGGTTCATATGGTAAGCATATTGTACCTATCTTATGGGTAGTGTTTTTTAATGTTTCGACATCATCTCTCAGTGATGAAGACAAATCCATTAAAATATAGAAATCAACTGGGTAGGTTCTGCTTGTCATCACACTCACATTGAATGCAACTGAATCTCCTATTGAATTTACATAATGAAATAATGGCGTAAGAAATAACACATACTCTGCAAACATACCAACGCGCACTTGAATATAAGCTGATTGTGGAGAAATCAGCGTTTTATTTAGAAGATCATTCTGCACGGCAATAGAACATACATTATGAAAATATAACCTTGGAAACAATTTAAGAGCAATGCATATATGCTGCAATGTAATGTAAGGTAATAATTTTATCCACCTTTTCTTTACTTCTGAAATTGCTGACTTTGTCTTCTACATACATTCCACATGAATGAGCCTCAGCAGTGTTTCTCTGCACACAGTGATATGTAACATTCTGTAGGGAGGGGTGCATGGAGGAAACATGGTGATGCTGATTTTTCACAGGTCATGCATGAATCTTCATAACACGGTTACACCCAGCACCTCCTAGGCTCATCCCACCAAGTGGTATTGGTTACACAATTTCATGCAGTGTGGAAATGTTTTGAACAGCTTCATTGTTTGAAAATGTATGCCTGTAATCTTTGCCATGGCTAATATATCATCCTCATCACTGGGAGTTGGAGTTAGCTCAGAAACCAACCCGGCCTGTTGCCATGCATTTATCCAGTGAGAGATGCAAGCAACACAGGAGGAAGCTGCAGAGAAAGTGGTGGCAAATAAACAGGAAAGGCTCTACCATTTCCAGAATAAGGTCCATGATGAGCGGTCTGGATTATCAGAGCTAGGGCTTGACAACCATTTGGAGGAAGCCAAGGTATGATGCAGAGGGAGGCGCATATTATGGTCCATCTAAGCTGGCTGTTTAAAGGCAAAGCAGACTCTCTACCCACATACAAAAGTTGATCAAGGGTGGCTGACTGCTTGGAGCTAGGCTAGCTGACCTCTGAGCAATCAACTGCTTAGATATCTGTTAATTCTTTGGCTTGCACATCTGATATAGCCAGCTCCGCCATCAAGTCTTTCACTTAGCTGCTGTAGTGATTCTATTGCTTCCAAACTGAGTAACAAGCGGGTGAAGTGGTTTCCAGATAATCAACATTCTCTGAGATAGGCAGCCATAAGCAGCATCTGTGAAAGCTAGACCTGTAATTTGTATTAGTTATGACATCCTATTAGAACCAGATCGGGTGCCATGTAAGGAGAACAAGTTGGCTGATATTATTAGTTGTATTGTAGATTACAACAACTGACAAGTTAACCAGAAGTTTTTTAATTTGTTATACGAGGCCTGTGTTCCCCATTCTGTGGATAGGGTTGTGGATAACTACATTGCTCTTCTAGCTAGATTTTCCTTACCTGGCGGCATATGGACTGGAGTGGTGGCATGAAACCCTGGTGGTGCCCCCCACCGTGTTTTGTGTCAAGGGTAGTTTGACATGCAGAGCTGTGAGTACACTTGTTGTGCTTGCTAGGGCCAGCCCTAAGTTATTGCGCCCAGACAAAATGGTGTGCACATTTTGTTGTGGATTGTAAGAGGTTGCCTGTGATCACTCTCTGGGAAGATCAGGTGGTAATGCTGTTGAAGGGGACGAATCGAACAACTATATGTTTGCATTGAGAATAAGCTTCCGAGATGCGAAAAGAATAAATGGAGGTCAATAATTTGTTATGAAGTAGTGTTGACTAATTAGCTACAGGATGTCATGTGTTCATCACAGAGTCATCAGAGCAGCTGGGGGCAATGACCAGTGTTATGTTAACATGTATGCCACTATCTCTGCCAGGTGGCAGTGAACACTGACCCAGGCAGACAGACTGACCCCCTGGTCAACATAGTGTGGGTCAAACGATAAGTTGTTTCAGGTAGTTGTTCAGTTTATGTGACTTGAAAGATTGCTTAAGACTGGAAAAAAATCACAAGACTGAGGGAGCTTTTGTTAGCAAAAATTGCTAACTTGGGCATGTAATCTGATTTGTTTGGTCTACATAGTTTGCGGGCAGGTGGTGCAGCAGATAGAGAGATTGCCACTGGAGGTCAGAGTTAGCCAAGGACGGATATGTGAAGGACTCCATGGAGAAGCATTTGACTCCAAGAGTCAGAAGATTTAACACATGCAAGTCTATTTTATTGCCTATGTTGTGCGTTGCCATGGCATGCAAAACAGATGCTGACACCAATGTGATTGTCATTTGGGGTGTGTGGTACCAATAACCATGCAAGTGGAAGATATATTTCCTGTTGGTAGTAAGGATTGAATTACATAGGAAATATAGGTGCTTGGACAGACGGTGATGCCACGTGGTGGCTGAGAGCGAAATAGGGTGAAATGTTACAGTGTATTTTGAGTAAGTGTAAGCAATCCAGTGCCACTGTGTCCTGCATTATTTGCTTGTTTGGAGTTATACAGGTTGAGCCTTGACAAGTGTTCAGATTACACACTGGCTGTGGAAAACTCTGAATAAGAAAACTATTTTTGTGTTTGTGTGCAGTTTAGATAGTACGGGTCAATGTATTTATTAATGTTTACATGTACATGCAGCATGCAGCGCTCGCTTATTGAAGTGCGTGGGCGTGATACATTGCTCACCGCTAGTCTCGCCCAGCTCTAATGTAGCGATAATTTGGGCCTCTGGATGCCTGTGCTGCTCTTGTGAAGTTTGTGTGTCGAATAATGTGCCTACTAGGTACTGTGTTGATGTTGTGCGTTGACATGGCGTGCATATGGTAATTAGGGAAGGTCTACTTTCTCATAATGCATACATTGACTATACTATTGGTACATGGCTTATCCAACATATAGTAGTATGCGCGCATAGATATTTGTTACAGTGTACGGCGGTGTATAGCGGAACACAGAACGTGCGACGCGAACGCCATACACTTCAAAATTCATGAAAGCACGATTACTACATTTTACTTACAGGCAGAGTGCACCAAATGCAGTCAACTCCACGTTGCACACATTCGCTGCAACTTTTAGCTGTTTGACAGTTCAGCCCTATAAGAGAGGCGGATGAGAGTGGAGGGTAGGAGGCGAAGAATCTAACTTTTCATTATACAGAATGGTTACATCCTTGCCAAACATCACATTAATTTGTATGGCTTTGCATTAGCAGTGGTCTACGCACAGCACCCTCCCCTGGCTTTCGCTGGACAATTGAAGTTTGAAGGGCTTCTTTTGGATGTTGTATTTCTTTGTCTCAGCATCGAACTGTTCGGTAGTATTATTAAACTCACAACTTGTGCAGCCCTCACTGCATGCATGTGCCTCTTATCAGCTATACGCTCCATTCAGAGCTATTTGTTCGATTAGGGCTGTCGCAATAAATATTGCAGTAGCAAGAATCCCAACACCGATTATGCACGATCTTCTTTAAAATGCTACACGCTTTATGAATATGAAGTTAAATTTTCATTTGACAACATAGCTTACCTTTAACCAATAAAACAGAGCGCGCGAACAGAATAACGGTGCTAATCACCATTAAACGCTTTTTATCCATTGTAACTCCTTGTTCAGACGAAATGGCACTCTTGCCTGAAGATTATATACCGATACGTGACGATTACGTCATTAAGAAATTATCGTAATCTAAACTGATCAGGACTTACGAAACACACTGACAGGAATAGTATGTAAACTTGTAGTTTGTGGTGGTAGACAAAAAAAATAAAACTGTAATGTAATGTTAATGCGTGTAGATGATGGCTACATTTCTTGGGGCATGCAGGCAAATTGTATGCCTAACTCTATATGATTAATGGAAGGTACTACTACGACTGATACATCAAGTTCAACGGAAAAGCAATACAATATAATTTCTGTAACGGTACAACATTGAAACGAAAATGAGAATAGCATGCTTACATGCGACTACAACCATTAGTCAGTTAACTGAGTTCATATATGAACAGGATGTCAGTGCATTTTTGACGCAATGCCTGCCTAGCCAGGAACCATCCATACAATATGGGTTGTCAACACAACCTTTGTGATACCATTCATCCCATTGATCACAGCAAATCATTTCATATCCATCATCAGGCAACCTACAGTAGCAATGCAGAATACATTCTTCTATTTTTGCAACTTAGCTTGCAAGTCTGTGGTGCTTCAGTACTGGAAAGGGTAAAATCTTGCTCTCTTCAAGCATGTATTTAAATGACAATACATGGCTTCTTGGTTATAAAATACCATTTAGTTCCAATGCATCAATGACTTACAATTGCATACAACGTGTGCCCACACAAGTCTGACGATGCATATGAGGCGATCATACATGTACAGTATATGGTCTAGAGGGTTTATAGACCGGTCTCACCATAAATGATAGCATGTGATCAACTATTTTTGTAATAGACCTTTTACATAGCCCTCCAGTCAATGACTTGGCTAGAGAATCCATTTCACAATTAACAGACCCCAGATCTGCAAATCCTATCATTTTCCCATCACTTTTATCCAACACAATGCCACTTTTTATTGTCATTTCATTCAGTATCACGCCAAACAACCTTTCTTCATCTGCGAAATGACATTTTTTCTTGTTTTAGCTCCTTGTATGATTGGTAAATGAATTTCATTTTAAATATCACACCAGTGTATATAGTCACACATGTTCTTTCTGATGGTAGAGACAAAAAAACCACTATCAGCTACAAATGAATATGCAGACTTCAAAGCATAATGCAGACTTAATGGAAATCTAATTATAAAGGATGCTAGCTGTTTCTTTTGCCTCTTGCTGTGAATTGCATTATACTGCTTTTGCTGCTCCCACAATAATTTTTGAACATATTTTCCCCAAAGCTAATAACATTGGAAGTGTGCATTTCCATCACTTTCTCCATGTCATTTGATTTAATCTCTGTAAGTATGACACCATCAGATTCAATACAGTCCATCACTTTTCTGCTTAGTACCCAGGAGCTAAAAGAAAACTTTTTCTTGTGTTCCTGCAAATATTTGACATGCAATATCAACTCACTGTTGGATAAATAGCATGACTACTTTCAGCATTACTGGAATCTATTTTGCTATGACTGTCTCGTGATCTCAGAGCTCTCAATTGACTTCAGTATTTTGAACAGGAGAGACAAGCGGGATGTGTTCTACTTTTATTCCACAACAAAGCACAGTCATATCTTCACACAGTGCTCACCGAACCATCCTGACACACTGCTCCTAAAGCTGTACCAATGTAGGCTACTACTTGACCAGTTTTATCAAGGAGGTTGCTACCTCGCTTGACTAAGGTAACAAACTTGACTAAGGTAACAAACTTGACAACACAACTGATGGACAACACGGTGGAAGAATTGGAGTCATGGATGCACCGCTTTTAAGGTCATTGGGTTGCACTGGAAATAGTGACAGCGCAGGTGATGGTGGACACAGTGGAAGTAATGAAGTCATGGATGCTAGCACTGGAAATAGTGATAACACAACTGATGGACAACACGGTGGAAGAATTGGAGTCATGGATGCACCGCTTTTAAGGTCATTTGGTTGCACTGGAAATAGTGACAGCACAGGTGATGGAGGACACGGTGGAAGTAATGAAGTCATGGATGCTAGCACTGGAAATAGTGACAACACAACTGATGGGCAACACGGTGGAAGTAATGGAGTCATGGATGCACCGCTTTTAAGGTCAAGTAATGAAGTCATGGATGCTAGCACTGGAAATAGTGACAACACAACTGATGGGCAACACGGTGGAAGTAATGGAGTCATGGATGCACCGCTTTTAAGGTCATTGGGTTGCACTGGAAATAGTGACAGCGCAGGTGATGGAGGAACGGTGGAGGTAATGAAGTCATGGATGCAAAGTCATTGGGTGATGGATACAGTACAAGTGATGGTCACCATACAGATGATGGTCATAGTCAAGATGATAAAGCTAAAGCATTGGTAATAAAACGTCATGCCAATTACATAAAACGTAAGTATGCAAGGCACACTTCATACAGGAAAAAGAGGACATATACAAGCAAAATCATGACTGATTGCAAGGGTATAGGAAAAGTCATTGAAGAGTATGTACAAAGTAGAAATGTTGGTGCAGATGCATGGCGTAGGACAGGTGTGCTTACATTTGACGGAAACAGAAAAGTTAAAGAAAAAGCAATGTATACAGGGATACAATCCCATCTTGAAAATGTGTTTAAGCGCAAATTTGGATTTGGAACAGTTGTTCAATTGTGTGTGGCAAGAAATAAGCGTAGACTGTCTTCTAAGCGTTACCAAGGGGCTGCAAAAGTTACATCAAGACGTGCAAGGAAAGGGTTCCAATTGAAGTACAACCCAGATACACACTGGAGTGCTGCATTATACAGAGGATTAAGTCATGTTCAGTATGCAGATGGCTCAAACATAGTTAATATAAACAGAGATGATGCAGCTGGATTTAGACTGGACACCATGACAACACACAGACTCCATAAGACACCTATGGTACAAGGACAGAATACACTAACAACTTACACAGATTATGTTAATAAGTACCCATCCACTTTGCAAACAACATCATACAATTTCACTGGAACGCATACTACGCCAGAACTGTGTGCTGGTGTTGTAAAAGCTACAGGTATATACCCTAACAATCCTGCCCAACATTCAGCTGATATCAAAATGTTGGAAAGTGTTTCTGAATTGTCGCAAGCCTTTCTAAATCCTAGGACAAGTAGCCCTAAAGAAATCGAATGCATTCGAGTAGATGGAGCCACTGATGAAGGTCCCTCCCATGAGGAAGTACAGTTCTGGTGGACAGAGCGACATTTCAAACGACCAACCATAGCAACAATTATTAGTGCAAGAAACAGTGGAAGCAGTCATTTAAACAGAGTTGAGTTGCAAAATGGTTGCCTTTCACTAGGTCATGCAAACCTTTTTATCCCATCTACTATCGGTGGATCATGCACAGATTTGAATTCTACCAGTGAAAATATTGATGCTATAAAATTGGCACATAATATGGATTTGGCAACCAATGTGTACATTAGTAGAGTCAATGGAAGTCCATGTGGTGAGACTACTATACAATTATATAAAGGAGCTGATTCATCAAAGGAACAGGAAAGGCGAACACACCTTCTTGTATATCTGAAAGGTTTCCGTCACCAAAAACATCTACTGAGCATCTCGCATCCTTTGTACTATGAGGAATTCAAAACAATATGTGAGCTTCAATCTCGTCACAAAATCAAAGATTTGCCAAACCAGTATTTGTTTGCTGTAGTTTGCTGTTTGAAGCAAGACTGTATTCATCCCATGTGCCGTTCTGGGGCATATCAGCTCCCAATATGGTACAATGGTGGTCCAAGCATTAGGTACTTACCACTGCCCATTCCAGACCCTGAGGGTCCATATGGTGGAAACTGCAGTGAGTGTAAAAATGGTGAGTGCTATGGGCACTTCATGAAACCAGATAGAGCAATTAATGCAACTGTCGCTCCAATGTGCAAGCCTCCATCCGCTATCCTTAAAGAAATTTTTGACAAATATAGTGGCAATCCCTTCCATGGCAATATCATTCAGGAAGCAGCTAAACAGGTTCTATTACCACCTTGTGAGGTTGAAATGTGGTTTAAACATCTTGTGACAGTTGCAGAAATGAGGAAAAAGGGATCCAAGAAAGCTGCAGAGACCCGGCAAAAGAACAAAAAGGCTGCTGCTGAGATTCACAAGGGAACTAACGAAGCAGAAACTTTTTGTGGTGCATGTAAGTTTCCATACAGAACTGTGATAGAGGACTGGATTTGTTGTGACAAATGTGGTTCATGGTTTCATTATCGCTGTGTTGGAATAGAATTTGTGCCTGAAAGGTTTTTTTGTGGTTTTTGTAAATGATTTTTTCTACGTTTGGTGCATTATCTGTGTTGGAATAGAATGTGTGGTTTTGAACGAGAAATACGGCCATCCAGTTCTGATCTGATTGTGGTAGAATACATAGTTACTCTCTTTTCTAGGTGCGTACACCTCTAAGTCAAACTGAGCGTGCTTAAAAAAGAAAGTAATGTACAATACAAACACGTACAGTACAAACATACGTTCACTTTTAATATAAATAAATAAATGAATTAATACGTCAGTTTCTTCGAGCTCCACATGCGACTCAGGACATCGTAGCAGATCGATACCTGAAATGAGACAACACTTTAAACACGAACGGAACATCAACACGAACAAGCTTGCACTTTAAATAGAATACAAAACTACTACTGTACAAAAAAAAAACATGTTAAAAATATAGCATATAGTATCACGGTTTATACTCCAATAAAGGCAAACGCACGTTCTTTCATTTGTTTTGAGTAGTAGAACAATATGCACCCCGTTGGCCGTTTAATATTATTTTTAAAACAGGGCAGGGTCGAGGAGGGTCATTTGACCAGTTATTAACCCCCAACCTTGCGAGTTGAGCTGGGGCATTTGATTCAATAAATGTCAAATCCCCCATATGTCCCGGATGGGGGGGGGGGGGGGGGTCGCACTTACCACTGATAGGCGCATTATTTCACACACCGTCAACCTCCTTTTGCCAAATATACAAAACGCACGCGGACTGTTGAATCTGAAAAAAATGGCTGCTTTCCCTCGGTCCCAGACCACCGGATATTCAGATATGCGTGTTAGAATCCGATGGGAGTGGGCGGGCTATAATCCGAATCTGTTTCGACTTCGGAACATCAATCTGAATGATTAATATGAATCCGATCCGTTGGCCTTTCGGATAGGATATCCGAATTCGGATCCGATCCGTTAAAGCCTTACCGCCTACGCATACGCAATTTATTGAAGTACCCTACTTCAGAGTTGCAGCGGCAGCAAGAAGGCATCGAAATGGCAGCTTGATTAATTCTAATTAATGCCCAAAATGGCAAAGAGGGGTAGATAACACAGACCTGATCAATATCGTAAACGGCGAGAGGTATAAAGTGCTAGTGAGATTCTTCTTCCTTCTCGTGATAATACAATCTGCGGTACGTCTTCAGTTAGAATGGGGACTTCATAATAAATGAAACTACGCGATCGACATTTATAACGTACTCACTCTTTCGTTAGCTAGCTACCAAGTTTTTGTTTCTAATTAAAGGCATTACATACGACATACCCTCCTCATTAATAGCGAGGAAAAATTTCACCATCGGGTGAGTTCCACGAGGTACATCATGACACCCTCACTGTAAGGAAACCATCTAGCACAAGCAGACAAATGAATGAATGAATGATTCCAATACAAGCACAACACACGTGAATCGTTAAGTTATTACGTTAATATTGTCATTTCCCTACATCCTGTCTCTCCCTTTTATTTTGCTCTAGGATCCCACAGGTACTTGTCATATGGTCGGGATGGAGGTCTTCTGATTCTTTGTGGACGCTGTTCTGAGATACTTGCTGGTGGTAAGTTGTTAGAACTTTGATCTGCCTGATTATTTACCTCCCCTTCAAGGGTATGCTGAGGACCTTCAAGCTGACCCTTGGGTAGCTCATGTCCAGGCTCTTTCACTGTCTGATCTGAAACAATCTCGGGTTCTGACCTTTCATCTGCCCCTAACTGATCTTGCTGTGGTTGGTGTATTGCATTTGGCTGAAAATTGCCTTGTTGTCTGACTGAAGGGTCCTGCACAGAGGGTGGAGGTTGGGGAACAGGGTCCAAGTTTTTCCTCCTGTAGACAGGTTGAGAAGTATGTGGGTGTATGAGCTGCTCTAGATTATGAGGCTCCGTTTCTGCTGTAGTTTTGGGGGGTGTGTCCTCTGCTTCCTCACTCTCTACGTCTGATTCTGCCATTCTCTTCCTTAGCTGGTCGGCATGCTTCCTGCGTTCAATCCCATTAACATTCACAATGTATGATAGTGGTCCGGTTTTCCTCATAATACAGCCACTTTCATATCCTTTTCCTTCTGGTCGTCCAACCCAAACTAAGTCTCCTATTGAGAAGGATGAAAACTTGGCCCTAGTATCATGATAAACTTTTTGCTGAGTTAAAGCTTTGTCCATGTAGTGATTTATATCTGGTTTCAAGAGGTCCAACTTTGTTCTAATCCTTCGACCCAGCAACAATTCAGCAGGTGAGCGGCCTGTTGACTTGTGGGGTGTATTTCTGTAGGAAATCAGGAAACGTTGCAGTGTCAGGTCTAAATCATCCCTATGCATCTTTGTAGCTGAGAAGCGCTCCTTAAAAGTCCTCACTGCCCGTTCCGCCAGTCCATTTGTTTTTGGGTGATATGGGGTAGCACGAATATGTGTAATGTTATTGGCAGTGCAGAAGTCTTTAAATTCAGAGGCTATGAACTGAGGACCATTGTCAGATACTATGATTCGTGGTAAACCAAAACGGCAGAAGATTTCCCTCAATGCCTTTATTGTTACTGCTGCTGTGGAAACCTGCATTGGTTTTATCTCTAACCACTTTGAGAACGCATCAATGACTACCAGCCAATACTTGCCCTCAAAGGGGCCAGCATAATCTACATGGATCCTGAACCAAGGTTCACTTGGTGTGTTCCATGCAAAAAGTAGACTTTCCGGCTCCCGCGGACGATTCTGCTGACAAGGGCTACACTTCTTTACATACATTTCCACTTCCTCATCAATGTTAGGCCACCAAACGTAAAATCTTGCAAGCGCCCTCATAGCCCATATTCCTGGGTGCCCATCATGTAAAGTGGCCAAAACAGCATCATGTAACGGTTTTGGTATGACAATCCTCCCTTGCCAGAGCAGAATATTTTCCTCAAAAGACAAAGAATCCCTTTTCTCATAAAAGGTAATGTATTCTTGGGGTATAAGCTTTCTGTCATTTGGCCACCCTCTCTCCATGTACAGAATAACCCTTGAGAGAAGTGGGTCTTGTCTAGTCAGTCTTTGAAGTTCTTTCTTCGATATGGGCAAGTCCCCTATACGAATGTTCAGAAGTGCTCCACTATAACCAGCCTGCTCGGTTGTGGATATGTTCGTAGTACGTAACGGAAGACGTGATAACGGATCTGCCAATAAATTGTGTTTCCCCTTGATGTACTCAAGGTCATAATCATAGGCACTCAGAGTAATAGCCCACCTTTGCAAACGATTGGCAGCCATTTTAGGAATTTCTTGATGCGCTCCAAGGATACGTTCCAGCGGCTTATGGTCTGTTTGCAGAATAAATCGTCGGCCATACAAATATTGATAGAATTTGGTGACACCAAAGATGATGGCAAGAGCTTCTTTGTCAATAACAGAGTACCTTTTCTCTCGATCCATCAAGGTCCGTGAGGCAAAAGCCACTGGTTTCTCAACACCATCTGACAACCTATGCAATAACACTGCACCTACTCCATTGTCACTAGCATCTGTCATAAGGACTAGCGGTAAAGCTTCATCATAATGCACCAATGTGTCCTTGGATGATAACAGCTGTTTCAGATGCTGAAAGACTCTGTCGCTCTCTTTTGACCACACCCATCTTGTTGCGTTCTTTGTGAGTTGGTGCAAAGGTGTACATAGTGATTGCAAGTTTGGTAAAAATCTGGAATAATAGTTAATAGCACCAAGGAAAGAGCGTAATTCCTTCACATTGGATGGTGCTGGCATCTGCTTAATGGCCAACACATGCTCTTCAGTTGGGTGAATGCCATCTTGATCAATTCGATAACCCAAGTAAGTAACTTCCGCTTGCATAAATTTACACTTTGACTTCTTTATCCTAACATTTGCCTGCTTCAACCTCTCTAAGACTTCCTTCAAAAGCTTCAAATGTTCTTCCTGTGAAGTTCCTGCCACCAGGATGTCATCAATGTACGCAGCGGTTTTCGGGATGCCCGACAAAATTTGATCCATAGCTTTCTGAAATATCGCGGGAGCAAAACTAACTCCAAATGGCAATTTTTTGAACTGGAAATATCCCAGATGGGTGGCAATGATCAAGTACTTCCTAGAAGCAGGGTCCACTTCCATTTGGAGATAAGCATCAGACAAGTCCAACTTGGTGAAACACTTGCTGCCACTGAGCTTTGATATAATGTCCTCAAACCTTGGTAAGGGATGGGGGTCAACATACACTTGTGGGTTAACTGTAGCTTTAAAGTCAACACATAACCGAATACCCCCACTACCCTTTGGGACACATACGATTGGAGATGCCCATTCAATTGGTGTGATTGCTGAATCAACATGTTCCAATACATTCTGCTCCACTAACCGATGTATCTCCTGTTCCACGGCCTTCCGCATTGGAAAAGGTAATGGGCGTGCAGAAAATAGCCTGGGAATAGCACCCTCTTTCATGTGAACCACTGCTTTATGACCATTGATGGTGCTAGGCTTCTCACTAAAGAGTTCTGAGTACTGCTGAAGCAGTGCCCCCAATGGTGTAGATGTGGTGTTTCCATTTGTACCTGGCGGCAATGCTGACCCTGCTTGTGGTCCCAACTTACAAATGGTGACACCCCTGGGCATACGAATGTCAAATTCCTGGCACCAGTCTAACCCAAACAGAGGTTGATCATGCTGCTTCACCACCGTCACTGGTAGTTCCTTCCTCTTCCCCAATGCCTGCACATCAATAGTGGTTTCACCTAACGTTTCGACTACCACATTTGTGTATGCCACCAGAGTGTCTGCTGATGACAGGTAAGGGGATCCTATTCTCTTCCAGATTTGTTCGCTGATTACTGACCGTGCTGCTCCTGGGTCATAAAGCATTTGCACCCTTACTCCATTTAACAACACACTCAGACGTGCTGCCTGGCCTCTCAGAGTCCTGATCTGTACTGTGTTCACTTCTCTTTCTCCACTGTCATCCCCATCTATCACTGAATCTGTGTATCCATCATCTGGATCAATTGCTACTGCATTCACACGTCTTTGTCTTGGTAGCCCCCTTTGACCACGGTGAGTAACTGTTGCTCTTTTTGACTTCATGCATACCCTAGCAAAATGATTCGAGGCCCCACATGAATTGCAGATTGCTCCTTGGGCTGGGCATTTCTCTCCAGTTCGATGTTTCGGGAATCCGCACCTTAAGCAGTCTCGCCCTTCTTCCAGTTCCTTAGGTGTAAAACCTGACGTATTACGCATGCTACCACGTGCGTGAGGTGCGGTCTCTTGTAACCCCTTCACTCTTCGAATGCCAGACTCTGTTCCTGTATTGTCTTTCCCCAAGGCTTGAATCTTATGTTGCTGATTATGCGCCTGTTCCAAAACCAAAGCTGAAGCTTCAACTTGTTGGAGTGTAGCTTCATTGGTAGTGCGTATTCGAAATAATTCTCTTTGCCAGTAATCGTTGTTAATACCAATAGCCAATTGATCACGTAAGCGTTCTTCTAAAGACTGGCCAAAACTACAATTTCCAGCGATGGCGCGCAATGCGATAACAAATTGTGATACAGTCTCTCCCTCTTTCCTATACCTCGACGCGAAAGTGACTCTCTCCGCTAGAATGCAAATTCCCGCCTGATAATGCCTTTGCAACGTGCTTTTCAAAAGCTGGTACGTTTTGGTTGTAACTGCCTCAGGACGATGGTGGTCAACCAATATTCTAAACGCTTCCGGCCCCACCTTTGAAAGTAGAAGGTTTTTTCGAGCTTCCGCGGTCGCATCACCAGAAAGGAGGTTGTAGAGGGCCAATTCCGTTTCAAAACGCTGAATATAATATTCCCATTTTTCTTGAGCAGGGTCAAAACGGTCGAACTTGAACCGTTGTACCGCGTTTCGAATCTGCTCCTCGTCCATTTTCACCCTCGTCGCCAAATATGTAAGGAAACCATCTAGCACAAGCAGACAAATGAATGAATGAATGATTCCAATACAAGCACAACACACGTGAATCGTTAAGTTATTACGTTAATATTGTCATTTCCCTACACTCACGAGTTCCGCGAGGTACGTCATGAAAATTTTCACCCTCATGAGTAATTTACGAGGTATGTCATGAAAATTTTCCCCCTCATAAAAAATTTCTATTTTTGGCACGGATTCCGCACCATATAAGAGTGGGAGACTTGAATTGTTGAGACACCAAACTGTCTTCACAACTGAGTCTCCGAAGTGCTCCAACCCAGAGGCCAAAGTGCAGGCCTCACAGAGGCGACACGACAAACGTGCAAGGACATGTGAGTTTACTGATAGCCAAGCAGTGTGGCAAAATCGTCAGAAAAGTTGAATATCGGGATAATCGTGCAAAGACGACGAGCCCAGCTGACACTGAACGTTTACATACTTGACTTCGATTTTCTTCTTACTGCATAAGTGCAGAAGATCTGCAAATGTATTCTTCAAAGACATAGACAACTTCCTATTCAAGCTGTAGTAAACCCTGACAGTGGCGTATCCAGGATTTCAGCGATTCAGCGAGGGGGGTGCTTAAGGTCAGGCCCCATACGAAAAGTGGGGGGGGGGGGGGGGGGGGGGGGGGGGCAGTCCACTTCAGGTCCGATATACGAAAAGTGGGTTCAGGTCCGATATACAAAAAGTGGGGGGGGGGGGGGGGGGGGGGGGGGGGGGTAGTCTCGTACCCAGACCCTAGTACGTCACAGCTGCGGATGGATTACATCACCGCTACGCTAGAACTAGGGTCTGGAAAAGTGACTGCAAAAGGTCGGTGACAGATGGAATGTTAATTGTTTGTACAAGCGATAGGCGACTAGACCGCAATAGTATTCATATATTAATGTTTTAATGGTTATGGCGAACGTTGCTTGGATTCCTTACCTACTACAATAGAAGACCGAGGTGTTTTCTTTCTTAGATGGTCGAACACGAAAGGTAGCAAGGCATAGCACAACGTTTTCCCGTACCCCGTTGGCAAAATAACGAAGTAGTCATGGCCTCGAACAAAGTTGTGAATAGCCTCCTTCTGTTTGTCCTTCAACGTACTTACTCCCAGTTGATCCATCGCAAAACGTACAGCTGTACAAATATCATCCATTTTCTTATCCAAAGTTATACATCTACTACATTGTACTACTTGTTGACATAGCAACATTCCAGCGGGCTGCGGTCAATTAAAAAGTTCTGGAATTCCAGAACTTTTGTCACCGACTTTTTGCAGTCACTTTCCCAGACCCTATAGTTCTAGCGTAGCGGTGATGTAATCCATCCGCAGCTGTGACGTACTAGGGTCTGGGTACGAGACTAGGGGGGGGGGGGGACAGTCCACTTCAGGTCCGATATACGAAAAGTGGGGGGGAGGGGGGGGGGGCAATTCGCTTCAGGTCTGATACGAAAAGCGGAGGGGGGCCGATACCTTTGTTTGGCACAAAGAAAATACTTTATAGTTAATTACCGGTATAAACGGTTACAATTTTGACCAAGGGGGGTACGGTGCTCAAGCTCTTCACACGCGCGCGCGAATGAACTTAATTGTCGTTTTTAATTTTATTTATTCTTTAATTGTATTCATTCTTGAGACGGAGGGGGTGCCCGAGCCCCCTGAGCCTCCCCCCCCCCCCCCCCCCCCCCCCCCCCCCCTAAATACGCCACTGCCCTGATTGGCATCAGGGGTAACGCTTCACAGTCAGTAAGTATAGACCTCCTGCACTAGATCGTCTTCCACTTTATTATCTTCCATTGTACGATTCAATGTATACGTGTACGTTGTCACACGTGCAAATTTAGCCGTACCAATTTTTCCTTACCCGGACCTTTTTTTTTTCAAAAACAAACTGGTCCGTGCGGACCAATTTATTACCACCGAACCAAAATTTCCGTGACAGGTCACATTCGTTGGAAGAATTATTGTATGGCACGCTGAAACAACTGCTCTTGAACATACATACATGGCGTGATTGCTACCTCAGCTTTACGATTCACTTCGAGTGGGGTATCATAATCATCAGAGCTATTCATTGGAAGAGATGAAGAGCGAGACCTAGAAGACGATAGTCTTTAGGACTGTAATGCAGACGCCAGTGCAGTTACTGCTTCATCATTACTTGCCGCAACTGCTAATAATGGTTGCGTATTGTGACGTGACACCAAAGCTGGTGGTGCAAGGTTATTAATCTATTATGGCTGTACAATGTACGCACGTACATGGAGCCATTAGGACCACACCCACAGTGAATTTTAAGTACCTAGCAACATGGCTCATTACTCCACAGCAACGCCTGGCTTGTTCGCATGAGATATTATCGGATTTTTATTATTATTTTTGCCAAAATGGCAACCAACACATGTAACAAAGACTTTGCTATACACAACGATACTAAATTCACCTTGGTGAACACGTGCCATATGGCCAAACGCTAGGGTGTGGTCAAAGGTGCGCAATTTTTCTAAAAATTGCCCTATATTTATGGACAAAATAAAACTTTCTAAGCAAAGTAAAGAGATCAACCTTGCGTTTTATGTCGTTTATAGTTTCTTCGTTGGTCTGTTTTAATACATTGAATAATTAATACATTTACGTGACGATGTACGTGTGAATAGAAAGTCAAGGAGTCATGTATCCTTTTTTTTTCTTCTTTTCAGGAGGTGGAACTGCAGCTGGTCAGATGGGATTGTAAGATAATGGTCAAATGCTTTTAAGCCGAGTAACAGGATTCCTAATCCATAATTGTTATGTTTTAAAGAATCAAACTTAGCATGTATCAATTCGGCTCTTTGCTTCCCCATGATGCATGGTGCATTGACACCACCATAATAGTGCTGATGAAACAACCAAGTGAAATGAAGAAACTCTGAACAGCCTTGATTCAAGGGCCATCATCAAGATTTCAATTGCTTCCCCTTAAAACCTTGATTCTATCTTCCTAAAAGATGGCATTGAATTCAAATTTCAACCAAATGGTAAACCTATCAGTCTCATAGTGTATCAGTTCTTTAACCTGTACATCTGGAAATGCTCTAGCTGGGAATTACTCTAGATAAAAGCCCTTCAATGATTGGCGTGCAACTGCCAGCAACCATTGTGCTGTACATGTATGTTGCTAGCTGTTGCAATGTGGCCTCCTCTTGGTGCAGCTGCTCCAGTTCAATACTAGTACTGCTGACGTCCCTTCATGTACTCACAATTCTCTGATTGGAGGGGATTTCCACTACACTCAAGGTTGAGGCTAATTGTCATAGGATTTTTAAAATAATATTCTCTGCGTGATGCGTAGGCAGGGTGTACACTTACTATATATTAAACTTATGATGTATACCTGGCTGTGATAAAGGTATATTAAATAAGGTGTGTAAAAGCAAGGAAACAAGGGTCTAAATTGTAATAGTCCTATATTTAGCACACAAATAACATAATATCCTACAAAATTACATTTTCCCTTAATGTTAGACCCTTGTTTCCTTGCTTTTTACACCACTATTGCTTTCAAATCCTATATACCACTTCTATATGCAATTATTGTACTCATGCGATTGCTTTGTTGAATTCTCTCCTGCATCCATGAAGTTTTGATGGTCAAGCCTAGTGAGCGATGAACACAAGAATCTCTCATGGAGCTGGCATTCCTAGTTCATCAAGGGTGATGAGGCAAAATAAGCCAGGCTGTTTCCCTACATTGATGAAAAGGCAAGTTTTCCAGGGTTTTGAATTGCTAAATTCCAACTGTATATCAGATACCCATATATGTGACAGAGAAAATTGTAGTCACCACTAAGGAACACTTTCAGTGCCTCTGTTCTAAACCAATCCAGCGCCACATGGAGGTTTGTGGCTGTGTCATCTGCCTCGAAGCAGGAAAACACACATGTATGGGGAACAGAGTTTGGTGTATATGTGTTGTCTAGTTGAAAGTTCATCTTGAACAAGCCACCACCTTGTCATGACCAAGCTTAATCCAAACCTCCTCCTTTGGTATCATTCCATCATGCCCACAAAAGTGCCTTCTCCCTATATGAGAGTCATCCTTAAGATTATCACTGATTAACTCTTTGCAATTGGCAACTGCACACTTTTTTCTTTCACTGCCAAAGTAGACACCAGTCTGTTTAACCATCTGTAAATGTATTTATTTTTCCTACAACACATGCACTTCTTATCATGTAGCTATGGCTGATTCGCATATACTGTACCATGGTATGGAAGCATTGATTTTATTGCAAGCGTTGCATTTGTTGCATTTCCATTCGAACCGCAGTACTAGAAGTAATGGCTGTTGCTGCTCCTCACTCAGTACTCTGATCTCATCCTGGAGTATGATATCAGAGTTAGCCAATATGATGCTTTATGTGTTTTGAAGCTCATATGCATGCCAATTATGAGTACGCCTGCAAAGCTGATCAGGGGACCATTTAATGCAAGCCAAGGTTGGGTTGTGATTTCAAACTAGTACATATAAAACTGCTGTAAAGTCTATTTTGTGTTACTTACAGTTCCACCGGTTTGAATTTGAATACAATTCTCCTTAGTAGCATCCAGTATCTTGTGCACTACCCTGCTGCATGACTATTTTCATTTCTTCTCTGTTTGTGCAGCAACGATTGTCAGCCTTGATGATTATTTCGCATGATCTAAAATACACCATTACATCATGCAATAGCAGCTGAACCATTCTTGATGCTAGTTTAAGAACTGTACTGTTCAGTGGTGTGATGGAATAGCAGCAAGGGCCAAATGTGTGGGCATTCAAATGGACCTACTCAATGAGGCATGTGACACATTCATGTACAAGCCAAGTCAACGGAGCTGTATTGGTTGGACTAACACATCAAGGACACATCAACTCATCAATTGCAGACAGCAAGTAGCCAGAGGTGGTTGGTTAGGATTCTGTATTATCTTTCGTGGTGCTATGGCCTCAACATGATGCACAATACCCACGGAGTACTTTCACATGCTTCTGCAGGTTTCTGCCCAGTAAGTAATAGGTCCATATAATTGGAAGGGGAAAGAATCAATGCCTTCTTCTGAAAAACAAGGGCCATTTTCCAATCAAAGGCAAGGAGAGATTCCATCAATAGAAAAGGAAGTATGTTAGGGGGCAATACGAAATAGGGTGAATGAAAGAATGGATATGGCAGCTGAAATATATACATCACATTGTACATGTAATTTCAGCAAGATAAGTAATGACATGCTTGTGAATCTGGACAAAACATGTACGAATGTACGTGTACACCATAATCAATGTGCTTGATTGCATCACCACACTATAACATTGCAGTGCATTGCACCATAGACCAAATAGCATATATATAGGATTGACAATAAACAATAGTCTGTGTTAAGAAAAAACAAACAGTAACAGATCTATAGGAAGTGGTTAAGTTAGCTGTGAGATAAATTCAACTGATGCATGGACATAAGAGATGGTGAATGGAGCCCTACATCACAAAGCACACTATCTAAACAACTTGCACTAAGTGCAATGCATTTATTTACCAGACAATGATGTGAGGTGTTGCTGAGCAGTAGATTGCTGGAGTAGTGGCCTTCCAGCTGAAGAAATTGTCTGTACTGGCACTGGGCAGTGTTCTACATGTAGTGTATTTAGATGACACAAATCACTGATAACCATGTTGATCAAAACCAAGACATTTACATGTACATGTACAACACATGTAATAAGCGTCTAGTGGGTAAAGCCTGTTTCCCTTTATATGGCATAGTAACATTACGAATGCAACTGCTAAGTATGTGTCAAACTGCTTTGTATTTGATAAAAGAAACAGACACATTTATGTACAGATGTGGCTTATTCATATGATGCTAAAATAAGGGATGTGTTAATAATTCTGCACACATACTTTACATGTACTGCATACATGATGATATTATGAATGGGAAGGCAACATTGCATGAGTCCATACAAACAATGATAACACCCTTTCCCTTTGTTTCATGTGCCTACCCGATGGTTGCAGCAGTTGAGCAGCAACAGAATGCTCTCCAATTCTATCCAATGCATCCTTCAGCTCTGCATAAGTGGCATCAGGTGTGTTCCTCAACCATGTCTTGAACATCTCCAAAATGCATGAATCAACATCTGTTGGATTGTTTGCTTTCATCTTGTCAAGCTCGTTCCCACTGATGTTTAGCTGCAGTCCCAGGTGGTACCACTTTGTTGGGGTCACTTTCAGACATACTAGGTCTTTTAAAAGAGGCTTACTGGTGCTAATCCTCCTACCATGAAGTGCAATAATAGTTTTATTAAAATTAATTGCATTGTTTGCATAAGGTAGTTGACCTACCTCTAAACCCGGGTGTTGATGTTTGCTGCATTGAGACTTGTGCCTAGTGCTTGAGTGTCAGATTGATAAAATTCAAATAAGCACCAGCATCGATCACTGTTTTCTTTTATGCTGTAATTGGGAATATTGTGGAATGGATCACATGGTCTAATGAACAACTATAAAAAAAGTGGTGTTTGCTTTCACAACATAACAACATGCACACACCCTCTTTGGACCGGTCTCGGCGGAGACTACTGTACAAGTATGCAAGACATTCAAAACGTCCCAGATAAATTATTATCACTTCATGTATATCATTAAATACAAATAAGCACTAAAATAAGTACAAATTCAAACCGACAGTTCAAATTAAACTATGCACTAGTTCCCTCATATAGCACAAAGTGCAACATTCTCAAACCATTGCCAGTCCAGAAGTTTAAGGCATAGCATGTATTGAATTAAATTGAATTGCGATCTTCTTTGAATTCTAACCATTCCCTACTGGTAGATCCATTCTATGCCATTTATTCAGCAATGACAGTCAAGTGATAGTGGATTGTTTGTAACCGTTGTGGATATACTTTTGGGTAGCATTTCCTAAAATTGTGTAACTCTAAGTGGGTGTTTATCTTTCTGTAGAGCTCCGTTCAATTGCCGGACCAGTAAACATGTACCTGTATCAACAAAGTATGGTTCAAAAGAAGGCTACAGCTATCTACCATCTCTTTATTGATTGGGGATTAGGAAGATGACTTGTTTCTTATACTGTATGTGACAAGTATAGCGGCCGCAAAGATGATCTCAAAGCACCCATCCTCTCTAAATAGTTTTGCTACATGAAGGGCGATACACCTCAGTTGCGATCAACCAGCCATCGATGATGGTTAACACAGAGGACAGACACTATAATACAGGACCCACCGAGTTACCACCAAACGCCGAAAATTAGCCTATAGTTACGTGCAAATACAGTAAGAACACTAGTTATCGTACCCGGGCCGTTGAGTTACCTGCATGGTGTCCGTACGAATAGTACTTACCAAGTAACGCGTTCAATCTGTAAATCTCCGGCAGGGGGCGGATACAAGAGAGGTAGAGGGGAGTATATCAGTATCAATTTTCACCGTATATGGTCTTTAGTAAGACCATATATGGAGCAAAGTACATGTAGTCGCAACTTCGATCCGCCCCACCCCCGCCTCCTGCCTCCGAGAAGTCCTTCTTCGATCCCCATTGTGTACCAAAGCGCTTGCTTACTTAATGTTGTCCTATTATCTTCCGTTGCGTAGCTGATCGCTTCACCTCGATGTAAGACTTTTAGTACAGCAGTGCAGGTACTTCATGTATGCAGGTTCACTAAGCATGCAAGAATTAGGCCATCAAGAATAGCGTGCATAGGAGAGAATAGAAAACTTGAGTACAGTCTATGTCAGTACATATGTGCAGTATGTCACAGATGAAATACATGTGTGCTTCAAATGTATCATCTTCTCTTCAGTCAGCTGCTACCAGCTTGATCATATCCACCATTTCCTCTGTACTACGCACAACTGGTATCCATGGGATGGGGATGAATTGTCCCTCTGTTCCTCTGTAGCCACATGCTCTGGAACATGGTCTACAGTTGTGCTGATCAGCAGGAAGGGGCGGGCCCAGTGAAAAGTTCTTGGGCAAGAAAGGCCAAGAATCGGGCAAGAATGGCAAGATCTTGGCAAGAATGGCAAGATCTTGGCAAGACTCTTATGCCCTTGGCCAAGATAATTTTTCTCCTCCAGTATTATTAAACAATATAATTGTTAAAATTGAAGAACTCATATCCAAACATAGTATTACATACACTTTAGTTCAATGATGTTCATAAATGTTGGGTTGCTTCATAATGATGTCAATATCACTATGCTTAACTGGAATGTGTACACACTTCTGATGTATTATTGCTTCAACACGTACTGCTACTGCTTTGTTTGAAACAGATATTTTCTTTACTTTCTTGAAACATTTATTTAATGAAGGTATTGTTAGCATAAAATGGTCTTCGTGCTCTGACATGTACAGCTTGAAGTAAATTTTCTTCAACAGTTTCAAATTGTTCAATAATTGCAGTTGGTTCTTCATTAAAATAAAACAACTTTTCTGATGGACCCCATTATTGTATTGGGTCCTACTTGAAACATACATACTGAACTGTCTCTTAATTTCATTGGATTCTTTCTAGCTTGGTATGATGTATGTTTAAGCATGTATGAATTACATGATTTGAGTCCATTTTCTGGAATTGTGAGCCCTGCATTTCTAAGGATTTGCTTTTCACTCTCATTCAATGTGATAGTTTTGATTTTTCCAACAGTGAGATATTTTTTCAAAAAACCTTTTGGTCTTTTCACTTTCTTGATTTGATTTCATTACTGCATTTTTGTGCAATGACAAGCTAATTTTCATACAAATTGCATTGGTGAGACTAGGCAAGAAGTTTCTGCAGCCATGCTGGCCTCTTTTAATCATGCCATTCATATTTTCAAATCCAAAACATGAGTATGCCCAAAGTGGGCCTAAATATAACTGCCGCACAGATGCACATAAATGTATGAGACTGTGCATATTAGGAGTACACATACTTTCTGGGTACAATTATGGCATAAGATTGTAAAATTCAAGCAGCATCCTTTCTGCATCATTTATTAACTGTACTGAGAGGTTGGTGCCCAGCAGAATATGCATAGAACTTACAAGGAGTGCAAAATGATGAACATAGTCTGGTGGCAGAATGTATTTAAGAATGGGCAATGAATAATACAGTAGCCAACTTCTGACTTCAGATGCTTTCCAAAAATGTGAGACGGAAATTGGGCAAGGAGATCATGGGGTGGCTTGATTCTGAGTAGCATTTTATCAATTTCTTTCACCCTGTTTCCATTATAAAACTTTAAATGCAGTCCTTTCTGGAACACCCACACTACAACTCCTCAGGTATTCTTTGTACCGTTTTCGCTTATTTTTGCCAGTTTGATCGCTCATGTTTGAACACAAATTTTGCGCAAGCAATTAATAGTTGACACGTAAAAAATTCTCACCACGTGTGCGTTAATCATGGCGAAAAGCAAGCGCACTGTAAAGCTACCATCAAAATTCAAAATTTTACTGGAAATGGATGAAAAGGAGGCTGAAAATAGTAAGCGAGTGCTTGTGGGTATACTAAACTGAGAATGTATGCTTATAATGTAACTGCATGTACATGCACGCGCGTGCGCTTACAGTAGTGGCTCGCAAATATATATAGCGACAATTTGCATATCCCACATATGGAAAGTAAGCCCCATTCATTTTATGATTTGTATCGATATGCGCTCAACTGAGGTACATGTTTATCATTACTCTACTTATACAGCTGGGCATTCCTTTTATACACTTACTATGGTATATTGGATCAAACTGATAGCTGTGTTTGGGTTTACTGTGATCATATATATTTCAGGTGGTCAGTAAAAAGAGATTGGGGGAAAATGAACAGACTGACTTGGGACAATTGCAGGTACACATACACAACTCTTAGCACTGCTATTGCACATTTATTGTCTGCATTTATATTTTTTGTATAAGAAAAAACTCAAAACAGACCCTCATGCTAAGGTATAGATGCCTAAGTTTATGCCTGTATTATTGTTCTCCCTTCCACCAATGGGTTGAAGCTGCAGGAAATTGTAAAAAATGGATTTGATTCCCTTAATCGAACACTTTTAAGCATTGCAGATATTTTGCAAAACCAGGGCACTGGAGTGGCAGCTAGTGTTGGTGGTACTGCACCACTCTCTGGTGCTGGGGCACTAATTGTAGATGCTATTTCACAGTCCAGTCACGTTGATGGTCTTGCTACATGCAGTGTTAGTGTACTTGGTGCTGAAGGTAAGAAACATGAATAAAGCTTGTAATGTATGTGCTTTTGATCAACATGTATGTGCATCAAATAGGTACAACTGTCCAAGATGAAAAAAGTTTCATATCTGTATATATGTGCATTATTGTTACAGAATGTCATCTAACAGTAATTCCTTCTTAGAAAGGTGGTATAGAATTGCTAAAGATAGACTCAACAGATATTGTAAAGTATGGCCTTGCCTTATTGGACGCACTTTTTACGGATGAAGAGCAAGCAACACATTGCTACAAAGCGTCAGGAAAATCGAACAGTTCCAGTGTGTCAGCACAACCACCAATGTCACCAGGAAGGGTGAAGACACTAGACGGTAAGCAGTTAGACGTGATTACTTCATAATAGAATGAAACACAAATTATTCAGAATGCATTGAAAAAAGTTTGGATCAGTTGCAATGGCTGCAAGTAAAGATAAAATAAGAATGTCTCTGAAACAAGAATGCAGGGCAAACACAGGAAATTAGCAGACCAGTTAAAAAGGTAAAATACATATAAATGCATGCATGACATATATGTTTGTCCTGTGCACAGTGACCCCAACTGACTAAACTTTTCTTCGTCATGTGAAACTTTCGATTTTCTTTATGTATGCATTATCTCATTGTATCTTTCCGGTCCTCTTATACACATATGTTATCAGTATCATATCAGCTATATCACAATGTATGATAATGTATACGTAGGCATGTGCTATGTATATATAAATGGATGCAATTCAAGATATCAGCATGGCCATGGGCAAGATTTATGGGCAAGATATGGGCAAGATCATGGGCAAGAACATGGCCATGGCCAAGATCATGCCATGAACTTGGGTAAGATCATGCCATGAACTTGGCCAAGATCATGACCAGATCTTGGCCGCCATAATCTTGGCACATGGGCAAGACACTTGCCCAAGATCTTTAATGATCTTGCACAAGATCTTGCCAAGATTTTGCTCAAGATTCTTGGCCAAGAACATTACCTTGCCCAAGATTCTTGGCCAAGAACTTCTTGCTGGGGGGGCAGCTACACAAAGGCTAATGTTCTTGATCTGCTGTGATTAGATGATGCTCTTGTTCAGAAGTTGCCACGCCTCTTCTCTTCATCCTCCATCCTATCCTCTGCTGCATAAGACTCCAATCCATGGCTTACTAATACTCATACATGTATCTACTGAATCAAAGAGAAAATGAAGTTTGACTTTTATTTTCATCAGTACATCTACCTACCTACAGTACATCATCAGTGAAACCAGATGATTAGAAATAACAGAGGATAGTCACCTAAAGGAGCAAATGAAATATGAAAGCTAACAACTAGCATATTATGCTTGTGTGCAAAACTTGTGTCATGTGCAAGGTCGTAATTTTCGACTGGCTCACTCACCCAACTGAGGTTGGGATTGGTTCGTACAGCAGAAATACAGTCAGACTGTTGTAGCCGTGGAGAAACTGGGTGTCCTTCATGCTTGCACACCCTCTCTATCAGAGAATGCAGGTCCACAGTGTATGTAGCTGGGAAGGAGGTCCAAGAAAAGGAGGGTCAAATCATATTTGGACAAAACCATAAACCAATACCAAAATTAATTCCAAACTGAACAATTACAAAAATTATGTTCAGTACTTACTTCATTTACAGTGTATTTATTTTTTATGTTACATTTATGAACGTAACAGCCATGTAGAAACCATCTGTACAGTATATTAAAAACAATAAATTAATACAGAGTGAGAACTAAGATAAAAGTGACAGTTAATAGATTATGATGGCAAAGAATATTATAAAGTTACCACCATGTACTTGCAAATGATTGTAGAATGGAATCAAGAGATATTGACTTGAAAGGAAAAAAAAAGAAGCTGCAAAAGGTTAATGATTAATAAAGTTAATAGGAATAGTGTTGTAGAGATCACATGAGGCAGTTTAAACAATGTACATGTAATTTAGACTATATAATTATTATGCTTGTGTGCAAAACTTGTGTCATGTGCAATATTGCTTCTTACGTTGTTAGAGGGCTTCGATTCAGTTACTCTGATCCATACATGTAGCCTAAATGTGTACAGCAACACTATACCTCGGGGATCACCTGACCAGCCGTGGGGGGGCTGGGGAGCACTGAGCTGGTCAAGACATCAGAGACACCAGTGGACATGTTCCTGGACACCATACAACCCCTCCTTCACCAAGAGCACCTGCTCTGTGGTGTGCAGGTGTGTGTGCACATAACTATGCATGTGTGTGTCTGTGACGTCACCTCTTAACTCCAATGTTTTACTCAAAGTGGGACTAGCAGCAGGTCAGGCTGCCAGAGCTTCCAAGCAGAGTAAACATGATGAAAATGATGCCAAATGCAAGGAGCTAGGGTGGATTTGCGTCCCCATGGTGGTTGAGGCATATGGTGCTTGGGTGACAGAAGCAATGGAGTCATTTTCACTTCTGGCCTCTCGCCTTGCAACTAGCTCCAACAGGGCTAAGGCTGAGGTCCTAGCTGCCTTATATCGCATGCTGAACCTCAACTTACCATCCACAGTCAGCTCCACCACTGCCAAATGGTATGCCACCATGTCCCCATGAGCAAACTGGAAAATGCTTTTTACATTCTGACAGCATTGCTTGACGAAATGCCAGTTTAAAAGCATTTCTCATGTTGACCTTCAGTATTCCGAAATCATCGTCCATCCAATGCTTCTCAATGCACGACCTTAGGCTGTAGGCAATTTTTGCAGCACCAAAGGGGCATGCAACGCCAAACTCACAGGGCTTAAAGAAATCTGCAGCCTTCATCCTTATTGCCACACAGGCTGTCAACCTCTCGGCAACTGCAATTGGGTGGATGTTTCCTGTTCATGACTTATTCAGAGCTGTAAGATTGATTCCAGCCAGGTAAACAGATATCTTCTTGTTTGCACAGAGCCAGCAGATTGATGACAGCCCTAAGACATTGAAGAACATGTTTATTAAATAAAATATGTATAGCTGTAAGATAAATAAATGCACCCTACTATTGCTAATAGTCACCCTAAGAAAAATTCTTTTCAAGACTTGCAAGATTTCCAAATTCTTGCGTGATAAGTGTTCCATTTTTTCTAGAGCACTATTAAACATGCTTATCCTATTAAATTGCAGGCATATCACTGTACTAGCTTGTGCAGGTTGAAGAGTTTCAAAAAAGCGTTCCCCCGAGGAGTTATAAAGCGGCACGCCCCTTAGCATATTAGCGCTTTATAACTCCTCGGGGGAACGCTTTTTTGAAACTCTTCAACCTGCACAAGCTAGTACAGTGATATGCCTGCAATTTAATAGGATAAGCATGTTTAATAGTGCTCTAGAAAAAATGGAACACTTATCATGCAAGAATTTGGAACAAATCTTGGCAAGTCTTGGAAAGATTTTTTCGTAGGGCAGGGACAAAACATCTGGAGAGGATGGCTGTGGCGTTGGCTGTATGGTAGAATCATGGCATTTACAATCAATGCATATTCGTGTAGCTTCCCATAGTGGTGGTAGTATTATAAGATTCAATCGTGGATGAAAAGATACGACTCATACCAGGTCATGTGTTATTCTCATTCATTGCTATAATGCTGAACATCAAGTACTATCGTGGCATCCACAAACATTGCAACTTCATGCATCATCCAATGATGGCTGTATTTTGCGGATGAAAAAGGTTCGAATCTTCTCAGAAAACCTTGTCATGTGATTTCCAGTACATTACTCTAGGCAGTTCAAATGAAATAGTGTGTAATTGGCTGAACTTATGGTAGAATTATGGCATTCACAATTATGCAATGCATCATCATGTAGCTTCCAATGGCAACTGTAATAATATCTAGATCCAAAAGCCAATCAACGGAATCATCGCAAGTTTGTCCTGTGCTTGTTTCATCCCATACATTGCTATAGTCAGTTGGCTGCGCTTATGTTAGAATGTTGACATCCACGATCAATGCATATTCATTAACTTCAATTGGTGGCTGTATTATAAGATTCAATTGTGAATGAAGCTACTCTCTTCTTACCAGGAAACCTTGTTATTGTAATAATAATAGACTCCTTATCTAGAACTGAACCTACAGCATTTCTTGTGACCTCACTGCTAAATTCACTCATATCTGATAGCTACTGCCCATGCTGGAAAGATATAAGGAAGCATGGTGCCAGGTGTAGTGAACTGAGATTGGTTTGCATCTATTTAGATGTACAGGAATGCAGTAAATGCCTTTTCCTAGCTTGCCTCTGGACTGGCTGTGAATAGCAGCAACAACCCAGTCAACTCATAAAATGCTGTAATGCAGATGTACATTATCACCTGATGTGGTCCACCTTTGAACCCTAGACTGTCTGTCTGTATGCACGTGCATTTATCTGTATATAAGCGTAGGTCCTTTTGTATCTAGAGAGCTGCTGTGATTGTATCTTTTAAGTGCTGCTAATATATTCTAACAGCATTCTCTGTTGAATTCGTGGCCGCGTTACATTGGCGTAGTCGGCAGCTGGAATGGCTCGACCAGTTCTCCTACCCGAACCTTTTAGCGGCGAATCTGGAATTAGTCGCTGGGACGACTGGATAGAGCACTTTGAAGACTGCGCAGCAGTGAACAAGTGGGACAGTGACGAAGAGAAACTGAAATGGATTCGAGTGCGACTTACCGGAAAGGCTCATACAGCGTACCGGAGGCTAGCGCAAGACGCTCGTACGAAATACGGTGAGTGCAAAGATGCGTTACGTCGTCGTTTCCACCCCGACAGTTCAAGGGACCTGCACATGGCAGAACTTCAGGTTAGGAAGAGGCAAAACGACGAGGACTGGGCTTCGTTTGGTGACGCATTAAGAGTACTCGCGGATAAAGCGTACCCAGATCTCGAAGAAAAGGCCCGCGAACGCCTTGCGCTGAACCAATTTTTGTCTCAGATTGAAGATTCTCATCTCTCCTTTAGTGTACGGCAGACGCGTCCTAAAACCGTGGAAGCAGCTGTTACCACCACTATTGAGATGGAGACATATCTGGGGCATAGCAGTAGTAAGTCCATTACCGGCACGGTTAGCATTCCTACTCAACAACATTCAGAGCCCGTATGTGCGGTACCACATCAAAAAGAGCCAGCTGTTGCTACTGTCACAACAGAGGGAACGAAAGAAATGAAACTGCTCGTCGAGCGCCTAGACCGTTTAGAGAAGCTATTGCAGGAACCAAGTTCAGGAAGCCAGGGGCGTCCGCCCTTACGTAGGTTTGGAGGGCGTTACGGTGGTAGAAGTACTGTTACATGTTGGAGTTGTGGAGGAATGGGTCACATAGCACGCAATTGTCCAGTCAGTAGTAAACAACAGCAGCAGGAAAACTGCCACCCTCCAGTGCTAGGGGGTCCAGCACGAGGGGGAGAGCCTGTAAGGACCCAGAATAGTGTTTTAACTGTGCCCACTCTGTCAGTAAACTGTGGGTTAAGTTACCGTTTGAAAGGTTGTATAGCCACCCTACCAATTGAGTTTATAATTGACACAGGAGCAGCAGTTTCTCTCCTTCGTAGTGACATTTGGGGCTAAGGCAGCCAAATTGGACAGCAAACTCAAATTGGAGGAAGGCACTGGACAAAGGTTGGTTGGTGTAAGTGGCATACCACTTAGTATAAGGGGAGTAGGTTTAGTGCAATTGAAATTTGCTGAAGTTCCTACCCCAATGGCTGCTACATTTGTCATAGTAGATGACTTGTCAGTTGAAGCAATCCTGGGTCTAGATTTTTTGGAGCAGTGTAGATGTGTCATAGATAGCGGGCTGAGACGTATCGACTTCCCATGTCAAAGAGTGTCACTATCACTTGATAATACTCAACAGAAGCCATACACATGCACTCCTCTGATAGGATTGGTTGTGAAGCAAAAGTTGCTAATCCCTGCTGAAAGTGAGCAGGAAATCATGGTGGAGCTGGATCATCAAGTATTCAATCATTCCTGGATTGTGGAGGGTGACCGGCATGGTCGCCATGGACTAATGGTTGCTCATGCTGTTGTTAGTCCTTCAGGACGTTCTGTTCCACTCAGAGTGCTCAATCCAAGAAAGGAGGCTGTGGTGGTGAAGAAAGGGACCCGGATTGCCACTATGGAGGCCTTGGAGAAAGATCCTCCAGGTGATGAAGACCTCAATGTTCACGCCGTATCAAGAGATAAGGATGTCCCACACGATGATCAAAAGGCTCTGTGGGAGATGGTATCCAAGATTGGTGACCATCTCAGTGTCAGGGATAAAGAGATGTTGTTTTCTGTTCTCTTGGATTATGCTGATGTATTCAGTTTACACCCTGGTAATATAGGTCGAACAGGAGAAATCAAGCACCACCTAGATACAGGAGATGCCCAACCAATACACCAGTTACCACGTCGTGTCCCACAAGCTCGTCGGCTCGAAGTAAGAAAAATGCTGGATGAAATGCTGGAAAAGGATGTCATCCAACCATCTCACAGCCCATGGTCCTCTCCAATCATACTGGTACGTAAGAAAGACGGCTCTATGCGATTTTGTGTTGATTACAGAAAAGTGAATTCAGTCACGAAGAAGGATGCCTACCCACTCCCTCGTGTGGACGACACCCTAGACACACTTGGTGGAACGAAGTTCTTTAGTACACTGGATCTTGCAAGCGGATACTGGCAGGTGGAAGTCGAGGAGGCAGACAGGCAGAAGACTGCATTTACAACACCAGAGGGATTGTTTGAGTTTAAGGTAATGCCCTTCGGGCTTTGTAATGCACCTGCAACTTTTCAGCGATTGATGGATCGAGTGCTGAATGATCTCAAGTGGACGGACTGCTTGGTGTACTTCGACGATATTGTTGTTGTGGGCAGGACATTCTCAGAACACCTGCATTGCCTTGGCAATGTTTTGACACGGTTGAGGCAAGCTTGTCTTAAGCTTCAACCTAAGAAATGTAATTTTTGCCAGCAGAAAGTCAGGTTTCTAGGGCATGTTGTCTCAGCCAGTGGAATTTCAACAGACCCAGACAAAACAGAGGTGGTGTCCAATTGGCCTACTCCAACTGACAAGAGGGAAATACAACAGTTCTTGGGCTTGGTGAACTACTACAGGCGGTTCATCAAGAATTTTGCTTCCCTCGCAAAACCTCTGCAGAGATTGACGGAGAAGAATGTAACATTTGAATGGAATGAGTCTTGTCAGAATGCATTTGATCAACTCCGCGCATGCCTTGTGTCAGCACCTGTACTTGCCTTCCCAGACTACTCAAAGACGTTCATCCTAGACACTGATGCTAGTGAGAATGGCATAGGAGCAGTCCTTTCTCAGGGTCAAGATGATGGTAGTGAGTGTGTTATTGCCTATGCAAGTAGATCATTAAGCAGACAGGAGCAACGCTACTGTGTGACAAGACGAGAATTACTTGCTGTTGTAGAGTTCGTACACCACTTCCGCTGTTACTTGCTGGGACAGCATTTCACCTTGAGGACAGACCATGGCTCACTGATATGGATTCAGAATTTTAGAGAGCCTGAAGGACAACTTGCCCGTTGGATAGAACGTCTCCAAGAATACAACTTCACTGTTGTACATAGACCAGGGATACGGCATGGGAATGCAGATGCACTCTCCAGGATGCCCTGCAGACAGTGTGGTCGTGATTCACACAACCCAACTGATGATGTTTCAACCCAAGTAGGTGTGATTATTAATCTTCCATTCCAGTCATACCCCTCCGAAGAGATGCGCAAACTGCAGCTGGCTGATCCATCTGTGGGCCCAGTGCTCCAAGCTGTTGAACTTGGTCGCAAGCCACATCCTGATGAAGTCAAATCCTGGAGTCTTGAGGGGCGTCGCCTTTTCCAGTTGTGGGAAATGTTGTGTGTCAGAAATGGTACATTGTGGAGATCACTTCAAAAAGGACAACTTTGTGGTCACCAGCTTGTGATACCCTTTATACTTCGGGCGACTCTACTGAATGAATTGCACAGTGGTGCAGTTGGTGGGCACATAGGAGAAGAGAAGATGTCTTTCCGTCTGAAGGAGCGCTTCTATTGGCCTGGAAGCATGGAAGCTGCAAGGGAGTGGTGTAAAACCTGTGCAAGCTGTGCTACCAGGAAGACAAGTGCACCAAAAAATAGAGCAGCACTCCAAACCGTGCAGGCTGGGTCCCCCATGCAGATTGTAGCGGTGGACATAATGGGTCCCCTTCCGGAGACAAAGGATGGCAATAGGTATGTACTAGTGGCTAGTGATTACTTCACTCGGTGGGTTGAGGTCTATGCTATACCTAACCAAGAGGCAGTGACAGTGGCTGAGAAATTGGTGAATGAAATGTTCTGTAGATTTTCCCCTCCAGAACAATTGCACTCGGACCAGGGCAGACAGTTTGAGTCAAAACTTATTGGAGAAGTTTGTAAGCTGCTGCACATTAAGAAGTCACGTACCACACCTTATCATCCCCAATGTAATGGCATGGTTGAAAGGTTCAATAGAACTTTATTGGACATGTTGGCAACTACTGTGAACAATCAATCTGATTGGGACCAGTGTATTAGAAAACTGTGCATGGCCTATAATTCTAGTGTTCACTCGTCAACAGGATACACTCCATTCTATCTGATGTTTGGTCGTCAAGCAAGGCTTCCTGTGGACCTTATGTATGGCACTGGCCCAAGTGATAGCTTCACAGCAGGAGAATATGCAACTGAGCTCAGGAATGCCTTACACAATGCTTATGCAGTAGTGCGAGAGAAATGCAATGCGGAGCATAAGAGACAGAAGTCATTCTATGATGAGAAAGTGCATGGTAAACCATACAGTGTCGGTGATGTTGTCTGGCTGCACTCAATAGTGGTGCCTCGTGGACAGTCAAGGAAACTGCATCATCCATGGAAAGGACCTTATCGAGTGCAAGAACGTATAGGTGAGAGTGACTACAAGATTAGAGCATGGAAAGGAAAAAGTACTCAAGTAGTGCACTTCGATCGACTGAAACCGTGTATTGAAGGAATACAAGCTCCAGCACATGTTCCAGCAACTAAAACTAGAGTCACTCAAAATGAAGAGTCTGCAGCCAGAGTACCTCAACCTGAGCTATTAGGTGAACAGTTGGAGATCATGAGTGATGACGAAGAAGTACAGCCACTCCCAGAAGCACAACCACCTGCTGGCGATGTACCTGTACCTCCCATTGATGTACCACCTCCGATTGAAGATCCTCCTGTTGTCAATAGGCGTCAGTCACTCATTCCCCGCCCAACAAACACACGGTACCCTCAACGCACACGTCGTCCACCTGACTATTATGGACATTAATAGAGAGCATCTCAAATGAGGAGGGAGCAGTGTAATGCAGATGTACATTATCACCTGATGTGGTCCACCTTTGAACCCTAGACTGTCTGTCTGTATGCACGTGCATTTATCTGTATATAAGCGTAGGTCCTTTTGTATCTAGAGAGCTGCTGTGATTGTATCTTTTAAGTGCTGCTAATATATTCTAACAGCATTCTCTGTTGAATTCGTGGCCGCGTTACAATGCCATTGGATGGAACAGAGACCAGTCTGGCACTAGTACATCACTGCAGGTCTTATATATCTGAGCCTAAACTATGGAGATCAACAGGGTTTGAGCATAAGTCAGCAAAGCAATCCTGTATCTTTCTGTTTTGGCAATGGTGTCACCAGATCCGGGGTACAAGAACAAAATAGAGACCTAGGCATCATCACTTGAGGAGTGTAGTCTCATACCAAGAAGTGTGCTATTCCATTAGCTGCTTTGACGAAACTTACCCATGGTAAAGCAGATGTGATGCAAACAATAAAACTTCAAATTTCTGATCTATGCAAACTTTCTTCTTATGATTGAATTGCTGGCAGATTTTCTGCATTTGATTTCACTGTGTCATCCCCTTCTCTGTTGCTTCACTCAATCAAGCATGCACTACATCAGACTTCACAGTTCTATCAGCAGAATCGCGCAAGCACAAGGCTAATGATCCCAAATGCAGTGAGCTAGGATGGGTGTGTGTCCCTCTGGCAGTTGAGACCTTGGCCTCTGGCAGTCGAGACCTTGGAAGGAGGCTAGGGATACATGTTAAAATTATTAATAATACTGACCCCCTTGGACCCATGTTGTTCGCCCTAGTGCTTCACAAACTAGTTTCTAGTATAGATACAGATGATGGATGCCTCAACATAATTCTTCAAACCTGGTATTTGGATGATGGGGCATTGGCCAGTAATCACACAGCAGTGTTGCATGCTTTGCAACTAATAGAAGAAATGGATCTTGACCTTGGACTTTCCATCAACCTAGCCAAATGTGAACTCTTCAGTCCTGCAATCAAGTCCTCTTTCCCATCAATTGTAAAAACTTCATGCCTTCCAAATTTACGTATCATTGGAGCTTCAATCGAGGACTATCTTTTCTGTGCTCACTTTATTGCAGAGAGGTGTGCTCAAGCCAAGAAGTTGCTGTCTGTTCTTTTAGAGATGGCTGACTCTGACCTCCATGTAGCGATCTAATTGCTTTGAATTTGTGGTTTCTGCAAGCTAGTCCACATTTTGAGAACCACTCCCTCTAGTCTATCCTCTGAGGCTCTACATGCTTTTGATGGGTAGACCACATCTGATGGCGGAAGCAGCCCTGTTGAACACGTTGTCTATGGTGGTACTTCTAGAAAGTTGTTGAACGAACGTACATGTAAGGCCAGAGAGTTTCATTGCACAACAGCTAAGGAAAATGCAATGATGGAAAGTATGAAGAAGTGGAATGTATATGTATTGTGCCAGAAAGGTATTGATAAATGAAGCAGCCCAGTGAAAAAAGTCGTCTTTTATATCATCTTGTTCCAACAACTTCACTCATTTAGCCTCCCACGCATCCAGCTAGGGAGTTCGTTACTTCCATGCGTCACAAATACTCTACCAGTTTCTGCATCTGAGCCTTCTTCAATTCTGCTACTTGTAGCTGCCTTTTCCTCTTTTCTTCAAACTGAGCATCTTGGGACTTCCTGTCCTCAATCAGCACCTTAATCATATCTGCTACAGTATCCCTTTGTCACCCATTGTCTCACTTAAAGCTTTATAATTACAGCTGTATGCCCACAACCTAGTGGACATACAGAACAAAGATGAGTATTATGAGATTACTTGCACTGGATCTCGGCGAACATCTATTGCTGCTGAATATCGCTGCTGCAACCGAGTATGAAGAATTACTACACTACTTATATATTACAAGTGTCTCCAATGAGTACAGAACAACTTAGGTATATTTTAAAATTAACATACATGTACATCACAATCACATTAAAAACTGAACATGTACGCCGACATTCATATTTTTGCATACATACTGCGTGAATATTGTACATGGTACAAGGACATCCAGCACTCCACAATAATACAGCTACATGTACATGTATGGGATTTAACAACAGTAGCAAGTACAAATTACTACAATAGATATTATCTACATTTCCACAAGTCTCGCAGGACAAGGTACATGTACATGTACATGTTACTCACATGAAGTCACTGGGAGATCCCATGATCTCTAAAAAATCACATTAATACATGTATAGCTATACTGTACATGTACACATACCTTGGAGGCAATGGATGTGAAAGAGCAAGGTCTTCATTGACCAAAGTTTGTTCTTTTGATGGAGCTTAGTACATGACTTAACTGCTTCTAACTTGCTGTTAAGTCCTCCTATCAAAATAACAGACCCCTGATGCTCAACTGCAGTGTGAATGAACTCCTTGGGGTAGTACAATGTCTAACTGTAAATATGAGGTATAGAGATCATTAAGCAGTTGAACCCAAAATTGAGTTCAATTACTTTTTGACATGTCCACAGCTCTGTGTCTAGTAAGTAGCAGTCATCTAATGCTCACTTTGTACTTGAGCTGCCTCCAGTGATTAATACCGCTTGATGTCCTGAAGATATTAAGAACTTTTGCACGTTCGTGGTTTTGTACATTTAGGTCTAGAACAGTTTATATTAAAACATTAATCACTCAATATGTTGCAGCAGTGTGGAACCTTTTTTTAATTTAATGGACCTTACCACAATTGGTAGTTCAAATACCATTTAACATGCTAACTTACAGCATATTGTACTTCGTGAATGTTACATGTTTACAGAAAATGTCCGATAATTACATATACATGTGATGTGGAATAGTGTCTTCAAAAAAGTCAATTCACTACTTTCTAGTCCACTACGAAAACAGCATGGCATCAAATCGAAGGGCCTGATAAGCACAACTGTAATGTGTCAAGCAATGAAAGGCTTAAACTTTGTATTGGTTAGTAAGATAGATTCCAAAATTACTGTGTGAAGAAGGTTGTGCCACATGAAGATCAGTACTTACGTAAAATAAAATGTTTGATTATTGACAACCTCTGAGAACCACAGACTGTTTTGGCCATTTTTGTAGTGGCTACCTGCACTAACACTCCAAACCCACTCAACTTTCAAAACTTTGGCCACAGCAGTATGATATTGAACAGTACACTGTTCAAACTGCTGTGGCCAAAGTTTTGATAATTGAGTTTTGGAGTGATAGTAAAACAGTCTGGTTCAGAGGTTGTCAATATTTTACATAAGTACTGATCTTCATGTGGGTCATTCTATATCAAATCAACACACATACATCTCATTTTTGGAAATAGTTTTGTGCATGAGTTCAGGCTATTACCTAAAGCTAGTATATTTATGTATTACATTAACTTTTAAATATCAATTGTTCATCAGTTGTTAGGTGTGAAAAAGTTGACCACTTATGTAAACTATGCTAAATATATTAGCGCGCGTTGCAGCAGTAGCGATGGTTATTTTACCATGCATACATAACGTCGTGGCTAACATTTTGTTGAATAAAAAAAGGAACTTCATTATTGAACACAACGGAAAAAATGGTTTTCTAGTGTAAAAACTGCTGCCATTAAAAAGTACACACTTTTTTTGTTGTTTTTTGTATTATGGTTTAATATAAACTGTTCTAGACCTAAATGTACAAAACCACGAACGTGCACGAGCGCTCGTGTTTTTGTCTTGAAGAAACCCTTCTAAAGTGATAATTGTGAACTAAACAAACTTATAATTGGCCACACGTAATGAATCTAATTTTTTGTGAGCAGGCTTGCACCGGCTAGTTTGCAGTGATTGAAAAGGTGACTATTCTACCTAAAGTTGGTCTGTGATGAAGTATGTGGACAAAAAATGTGATTACTATGTAAGTCCTTGTGTCATGCAAACTTCTTTTTAAACAAACGTGCAACCTGTTGGAAGTATTAGTTATCATTGCAGTTATCATCGCCAGCACAAAATCCACTAAGACCACACTTGTTTTTTTTTGTTTTTTTTTGTAGTTTTAGGCATTAAAAATAAATAAAATGCATCCAACCTTGCATGACACAGGGACTTTCAATACGCTGCATAGTAATCACTTTTTTTCCCCACAATCTTCATCACAGACCAACTTTAGGTAGAATAGTAAACACTGCAAACTAGCCAGTGAATCATTGCAAACTAGCCAGTGCAAGCCTGCTCACAAAAAATTAAATTCATTATGTGTGGCCAATTATAAGTTTGTTTAGTTCACAATTATCGCTTTAGAAGGGTTTCTTCAAGACAAAAACACGAGCGCTTTGATGCGGTGTAGTTTAGTAGCGGCTTGGCGTTCCATCTTACAAATGAAAACGCAACAAGCCAAGAGATAGCCTTTCACTATAATTCAAAAAACACAACAAAAACGTTTAATGGCAGCAGTATTTACACTAGAAAACCATATTTTCCGTTGTGTTCAATAATGAAGTTCCTTTTTTTATTCAACAAAATGTTAGCCACGACGTTCTGTATGCATGGTAAAATAACCATCGCTACTGCTGCAACGCGCGCTAATATATTTAGCATAGTTTACATATGTGGTCAACTTTTTCACACCTAACAATTGATCAACAATTGATATTTAAAAGTTAATGTAATACATAAATATCCTAGGTAATAGCCTGAACTCATGCACAAAACTATTTCCAAAAATGATATATATGTGTGTTGATTTGATATAGAATGACCCATGTGGCACATACCATTATAAATAAAACACGCAATTATCAACCTTCTTTACACAGTAATAATGGAATCCTTTTACTAATCAATACAAAGTTTACCCCTTTCATTTCTCATCAAAATGCTTGACACAATAAGATTGTGCTTATCAGGCCCTTCGATTTGATCCATGCATTTTTTCGTAGTGGGCACCAAGATAAAAACACTGCGAACTACAGATTATCAGTAAACTAATTAATTATTCAGCACCAAGTATCTTGTAAACCATTAAGAGTTAACAATATTTAAGTACATGACCTCTTATATAAAGACAAGTATAAAAGTTTTGAACTTAAATCTAAAACATGGCGTCCATGTGTTGGTTGAAATGGTATGGAATGAGCTTTCACATCCATGGGCCAAACGCAAATTACAACCAAAATAGGCAACGAAATGATAAAAACAGTGTATACATGTACATGTACTGTAGCTTTGCCTCCTAAATTGTGCTATGATGTAGCACAAAAGTCGGACTAACCATTGTCACTGAAAACGCATGTAGCAGTGTGACGCCATCTTGGCTCAGGACTTGCATCAATCTCCAACACATTCCATTCCCCTCTTTCTCCCTCTACACTCAGCACATGGCAACTGCCATTAGCTTTGGCAGGTGATAATCTTCCTCCGTACAGCAATATTCTATCATTGCCAAGTGGTACTGTTGTATGGTACATTAATTTCCCTGTTGTGATAAACTACAAGGCTTCAATGCAGTTGCTACTAAGGCATGTGTACAGGTATACCATACATGCAATTAAACAGTACACATCGAAGTCCATCTACACATACATATACCCTGTAATCGTGAGGGGAAGGGGGGGGGAGGAGGAAATAACATCAGATGACTATAAAGGTGCAAATGGGTAGTTCCCTCAGTATTCGTTCATGTATTAACCTGGGCTGGTTCCTGTGGTGTGTAAAGTTTTGCAGGACCACAACCCTTGCTCACTTGCAGAGAGCATCAGGGTTTCGTCTAACCTCCCATGGCAATTGGCAGCAGCTGTATGTCCAAACCCTCCTGTCACAATCACTGTTCCATTGGCCATACAAATAGAGCTGTGCCCAAACCTGCAAAATTAATCAACCTACATGTACGGTACCAAGTAATATTTCAAGAATAATTATTTTACAATCTACCAGTGTGGATAATTGAACATACATGTATCCATGTCCATGCAAGTGTATAACCTTAGGCAAACGTGCGATTGAAATGTTTTCTACATCTGTATAATTCGGCTGTAAACAACTTTAATCCTAAACAAAGTTCCAGGGTGAAAAAAGTAACGAGATCCTGTGAAATCGTGCGTAGAATGTGGCCGTTTTTTTCCCTGCCACATCAGTATCGCAGTAAAGAGGTCCTCTATACAATGCCAAAGTTTGTTTTAATATACGATAATTCGTTCCGAAGATATAAAACGATAAAGTACAAGCACCATTTCGCAGGGTTTTGATCGAAGCCACAAAACTTAATCATTTTATACCAATCAAATTGATATTAATTTGGATTCACTATGGAGGAGATACTGCGCTTGAAACAAAACATGATTTGGCAAGAAAATCGGCCACATTGTACATGCAATTTTGCGATTTAATTTGTTTGCTTGAAAAGCTCTTTTCTATGATTACTACCATTACATGCTGATGGGTGTTGGAAATCATTATAGTGCACTTTATAAAATCTTCACAGCAACTAGCACAGACACAAAACATATATACACGTACAGTCAACATTTAAAACAAAAAAAATCACAAAGTTCTTAGGAAAATTTTTTGCAAGCAGTCACATAAAAGACAATCTGATCACTGAGCTACATGAATAAAATTTAATGCAATTTCATCCACCAAGATTAACTCATAATAAACACATGCAGTTATTAATCTAAGCCTAACGCAACAAGATAATGTACCATTTTTTAACACCGGATCCATGAGACTCGAATACTTTGCCAGGAACTACTTTTTTAAATCAAAGACCATGTACGCAGTTTTGCAGTCCATTTCAGCTACATGTATGGCCATCTTCATGTGGTGTGGCTGCTGGGCTGCTAGCATAACGTGGGCCATGTACCGATAGGATCGACGCTCACACTGGTGCATGGCAAGCAACACGTCAGCCATCCCTGCCAGCCTGGTGGGATCCTCATCCAACTCTTTGCCAGAGCCACTCGCCTCAGCCTGTCATAAAGAGGAAGGTACCCTGGCAGGCATTGCAGTCCAGGTGACCAACCGCCAGCCTTCGAGTTCCTGTTGGGTTTCCTGTTTGGAGCCAGGTCCCATGAATACACTGGTGAGTGTGTGGTGCAATGCTGCTTTCACTCTCCACATGCAGTTCCACATGCTAGTGCACAACAGCTAAGTTGCTCTCGAACATGGCCCACAAACTCTACCTTAGTAGCTATCATATCAAACATGTCAGGTTGTGATGTCCACCAAATCCTCCACCTTCTGATATACCTGAAACAGCTGGTCTTCATGTTCCTGAGGCTGATGGCTGCGTTCTTCAGTGTGTTTCATTGCCTTTAACCCCTCCTTTGCATGCCATAACTGAAAAATTTGTAAACGTGGGAGCGGAGACCGCGCAGTTCATCATGCAGGGTGTCTGAGAGTGGTGCAATGACATCAATGATCTTGTCCATATTGACAAAATTGTCAGTGTGGAAGTTGATCTTGATGCAGTCCACACCAGCACGTGCCTCCTGCTGCTTACCTCCTCCAGTGATGGATTTGGCAATGGTGTAGATCATCGACCTTCCATTAGGTGTCTTCCCAGGCACAGCAGACCTCTCAGAGTATGTCTTGTACATGTACATGGTGTTATATCTCTTTGCACATGAGATTGTGTCTGGCTGTGCTCTTGAAGTTTCACTCCACTTATTAGGTAAAGCTTATCCACCTTGGCCTGAAAAAGCAAACACTTAGCATAGCTTTTGCTAATTGCAAGAAGTGATGCTACTTGAGCACTTGGGAGAGTGGCTAGAGGGACCAGAAGCATTCTTGAATTGATCGAAGTGTACTGCGTCTCATGAACGAGTACATTTCTAATGGTGTTGGGTATGGTGTCAAGCATGTCTACGTCAAACGGGGCAGTAATGAGGGGGCATGGTGGTCGTGAATCGGTTCGGTCCCAGCGGTCTCAAGCTCTCCACTGACTGCTGCCACAATGGACCTGATGCTGAGCGTAATCTTCAGATCGACATCACATTTTAGCTCAATACTTGGAAGTAAAATGCAGGTCCAGGCCTTGACTCCTCTCCAAAAAACATTCTCAATCCGATGCAAACCAGATGCGTCGATCTCCTCTTTGCTCACCAATCGCACCCCCTGCCTAACATTGACGTGTGGGAGCCGTCGTACACTAGTTTCATTACTCATTGCAGCCCATCCACTCTAGTACTTTGATGATGTGTGCTTGCAATGATACATGTGCGTGGATACTATATCCGCTTTCATCTTTAACTACCATCCCAGCAGGTGCATCAGTGTTGTGCACACGATGGACTTAAAATTTTGCTTCACATTCAGGATTTACCCAGTGTGGTTCATCCAATATACTTAGTGTATCCTTTCTTGGACGACCGACAATTCGTGGTTGGCACGGACAACACTTTGTGCAGTTTGTTCCAGCATCACAGCGATCGCATATTGGTTTCTTGTGCTTCAAAGAACATGCGAGTGTTGCCATTATGTGCAATCCCCAGATCACATCCGGTTAGCTGCCGATACAAGGCGGCACAGCTTGTTTATGCAAGTTCCTGCAAGAACCAAAGCAACTGAGAACATGATATCTAACGGGTCTCCATTTACTAACAAATAATATCTAATAGTGCATTCAGACCTGTTATAAACAGCTTTTTAAAAAGTGTACTCGGCTACGCTCGATGACCTAAAAACGGCAAACCACGTCGCTTTACTCGCATACAGGTTAGCTGCCATTGTAGCTACAAGACTGGGATCAACACTAAACATCTCAGCGATGGTGAAACAAAGTTTTAATGTACTTTTCACAAGAATTGGCACTTTTTTCCAAAAGTTGGGTTCGACAGGAAAAGTATTCCATTCTCATGGATCCAGTGTTAAAGAAATCAGATTGTTATATTTTCACACTCTAGGCATTATAATGATTCTTACGCATTGAGAATCAGCAAACTCTGTACTGCAAGATAATTAAAGTATTAGTGGAGTATGTGGAATATCTATATGTTAGGATGGCTGTGACGGTATGTTTGCAAATGTACAATTATTGGAAAATCATCAAGATTATGCATTGCTATATCTTAGGCCCAATGCACCAGGTTTCTGTTACCACATTTGAACCATACTACCTCTACTTGCAGAGTGGGCTTCACACATTTACAAGCATCAAGATGATTCATTTCTAGATACTCGTACAGAGAAAGTAATTATATAGGTATTTGTTTCAGTACGATTCACATGTTAAATTTCAATGCCACATAATATACTGTAATATTGCTTAAAAGAGAATACACAACCTTAGCTTCCATTCATTCCTTGAAGTTGAACATGGTGAAAATCCAGTTTCCAGTGATTATGATGAATGCCTATTATGGTGTTTACTGGTGGTAACAAATGACTCAGTGTTTCTAATTGCTGGGCTGCTTAAGAATGAAAATGTTAATCTCCAAAATATTCATTTCATATGTACATGTAGCTTCAATAAAGCACCGTAATGAAAATGGCTAAGCCTCTTGTAAAACAGTTTCTAGCACTTGAAGATGGCATTGTGCTTTACTGCAATGTGATGTGATAGCAGTGCACCAACTTGTTGTTTCCTCCGTGACGATTAATCCTCGTGCATCACAGTTATACAGTGAAAGGGGGGGCTGCCACTTATACATTCTACAGAATATGCAATGTAAGGAATTGAGAGCAGTACACATTGGTTTTCACATGTTCTGCATTCCTTTCTAAGGCTGATGTTAGGTCTACCTTTGCCATGGTCTGTAGAAGTAGGTTAAATATGCAGCAAACTATCACAAATACAGCACACACTGTCTGTTCAGACAAAGGTACAGAAGAACGATCAGCAAAACCAGCATGGGATTAATGGATGTACAGAATGCTCTTTTTCACCTTCCACTCAATCTACATGTATTTCTAATTCCAGTGTGATTCGCGATGCAGATGGATTGAACTAACGCACACAAATTGAAAGAAAGCTGATAAATGTGAAGAAAACAGTGTTTAAACATAACTGTAACAACGATTCTATGTATGTCCAACGCTTTGTAAACTCAGCAATAGTACCAAACCGATGAGTTGCATCGCTGATCCCTTTCTGCATACATTATTTTCTTCATTCTACAGTTCTTCCACTAATAAGAATCTGCTATGTACTTGGCATCACACCTTTCGAAAACAAAGGCAGCAGGAAGGAAGGTTGCAGTGTTTCTACAGATCCTTTTTGATGATGACACTAGCAGTAATGAAAGTAAAAAGTGGCACAAGTTTGGAAGCTGGTACACATAACGCCATCTTGCTGGCCTACCACGCCATCAGTGGAAAACATCCATTTTCTTTGCAGCTCAGATGGCATGTCTGCATTGGATATAGCCATCCTATTTCCAATGAGTTGATAATGCTAGAGAAGAGTGATTTGGATGTAAAATCTGTGCCAAGCAAGGTTTTGAAAGTAGAGACATTTATAAACCTGGAACAGCACATATGGCAAGTTACAAGCAATATATTGGAGTAGCATTAATGAGCGTTATACTACATGTCTGTAGGCAATGTTGTATTAAACCTCCTCAACATTCATGCTACAATAATTGACGGGACGATTGAACAACTGCAACAGCTTGAGCCTCCCTTAACTGTCACTACACATCTGGGGCACTAGGATGACAACATTCAAGAAAACAGAGCAGTTGTCCTGCTGATGAGATTTATTTTGACGCAGACAGCCGAATATATATCCATAACAGAAGCTACAGTACATCAAAGAAGCCATTCTTCTTGTGGCGGTCAAAGAATACGCTGCCAACAACCATGTAATAGTAGCTTCGGATGGATTTGAAATTAAAGAATCGAGTGCCACTGAAGGTGAGTAGGATGGCTACCCAGTATCCTTAGAGCTAAATAAGTGACACCAGACATCAGCAACATCATCTAAAGGTGTAGAATATTGATGAACACAGATGTTATTTTATTGCGCACACAGATGCAGGTGAATCGTTAGAGCTGGAGAACAGGCACCAGCCCACCATCGACCACTAACAGTGAGAGGAAGAGCACCCAACGGCTCTCAACTACTGCCAGCTGAAGGGCCATCCTCACCATCTCACACCCAAAGGGCCATCCTCACCATCTCACACCCAAAGGGCCATCCTCCCCATCTCACTCCCATGAGATGGATGATGCAGGACCACCAAATGTTGGCAGTATTGCAGGCAACAGTCCTAGCAATGCAAGCGAGCAATCGATGTGATGCACGCAAGCATGAATAGGACCCAAAGGGCCATCCTCCCCATCTCACTTCCATAAGACGGATGATGCAGGACAAACCATTGGCAGTATTGCAGGGAACAGTCCTAGCAATGCAAGTGAGCATCGATGTGATGCAAGCAAACATGAATAGGATGCAGGAAAGGTTCGATCTGCTGAAGGCTGCTGCCATCTTTTACCAGAGGCAGTCATACTCACCTCCAGTAGTGTCATCTCATGCAAAACTTTCATTCACACCACCTCAACATGCACCCTCTGCACCAACACACTTTTCACCACCATCTTCACCATCCTCATCACCCTCTAGACACCTTCCACGCGGGCACCATCTTCAACCAACCCCTACCAGCAACTACAACCCCCTCACCCCACCTACCATCAAATGTAACCACCTCACTCCACTCAGCACCCTCCACACTCCACACCTTACCAAAGCATACTCTACCATTGACCCCTTGGACCCATTCCCACAATCATATGTGGTGCATGGAGCACATCGATCCTCGCCATTGGTCCCCCCCACCTTCGGAGCAACCCAGAGAGGTGGGAGGGTGCATCAGTGGCCACCTCACCACCAACACACGCGGACCCATTAGGGTTTCCTTCACAGTATGGGGCAGAGGCAACGGAACGGTCGTCCTCACCACTACCCACCTCACCAGCTGCTGCCAGGCAGGTCACTGCCGGGCCATCATTGGGAAAGAGACCCAGCATCGAGCCGTTTACCCAATTGCACAACCTGCCCCACCTCATGTACATGAACACCAACTGGAGGACCATCATCATCATTGCATCTAATCGGATGCATGATCTAGGGACATATCCAATGGCAGCATTCGTGAGAATGACATTTGTGATGCTGTAAGGGTCTGGGGACCCTTACGTATGACATAATTACGTAACGCTTACATTGTACTGACATAATTACGTAACGCGAAGAAGCTGCTCTTGGCGGGACGCTACAGCAGAAGGGAAAGAACGATCCTTTTCCTCGGACCTCTTCGTAAAATGAGGGCCAAGAATACTATTGGACAATTTAGAAAGTGCATGCATGTTAAAGGACTATTTAAGCATGCAGTGTGTGTATGTGAGGGGGGATGCGCCTACCTATATCAAGGTTATATACCCTACGGCCAGGGATATAGCGCAAGCCGCGTATCGTCGCGCTCTAACAAGGAAATAGGCCTTCACAGATGCAAACCACCATTCAAGAGATTCAACTGAGCACTTACATGTACAGTATTAAACACAGGCATATGTACACATAATGTAGCAAAACTGTAATTTGTCCAATTACATGTGTGCTGTTTTGTTGTTGCACACATTCTGTATGAAGTTACTTTGTTGTATGTGATTCTTTATAGCTACTATACATGCCACCAGACGTACATTAAATCACCTGGCAGACCCATTTAATGGCACTGTAGCTACTACCATCCTCACCATCTCACTCCCATGAAATGGATAAAACTGGGCCACCCCCATTAAATTGGCAGTATTGAAACGTAAAGTCCTTGCAATGCAAGCGAGCTTCGATGTGATGCAAGTGCAACGTCCGCCAATAGTAACAGAATGATCTTTTTCACAATACATGTAACACACACTGTACATGTATGTTCTTTCTATAACCTTCTACTGTAGCTACATGTGCCTGTTTTAACACCTAAGGTACATGTATGGAGTTGCTGATACTAAACTCATCACTCTCTTCCTCATCTCAGTATCCCAGTCTGACTAGTGCAAGCCTGTCTCTAATAGGGTATCTCCTCCCAACCTGAGAATAGGTTCCTCAGAATGGTCACTTCCAGGTGGCTCCCATGGCTGAGTGCCACTGTCTGTTGGTGTCACAGGACGTGTGGCAGTTCCTGGCAGGGGGTTTACTGCTGGCTGGGTGCATTAATGAAGGCAGTTAGTATGCACCACCATCGTACATGTACATTATCCAGCAGTCACCTCCACTGATTTCCCCTCCCATCACGAATCCGTTGCTTGCTGAGGGCACTGATAGCCATACTCGGTCCCATAGTTTAAATGGCTGTTCTGTGGAATGCCTGTCATAGTCCGCTTTTTCCTGTGTGCAGACTCCACATTGTGTGCTTCCACCAGGTCATGTAACACCACCATCTTTGCCTGTAGTACTGCCTGGTAGGATGTGGCTTCAAATGTTAGGCTGGGAATGGCTGCCATACATCAACACAGTGGAAGTGTGAGTAGCAGTTCTTTATGCGTACAGGGCCAATAGCAGAAACTGTTCCCAGTCCTCCTGCTTCTCAACATATGTTCACAGCTGCTGGAGCAGTGAGCGATTAAACCTCCATCACCCTGTGGGTGATATGGTGTGGTGTGGCTTTTTTAAACTACAAAGGTGCCCAATGCACTAAGGACGATGCTGTTGTCACAATTTCCAACCCTGGTCCGAGTTAACAATTTCTGGGACACCATATATGCAGAACAGCTTGAGCAGTTCTGCTGTGATCCTATGACTGTCTAGTCTGGGAGTGGTGTGGCGTCTGCCCATTTGGTGATGTACAGGTAGTCCCGAATAACTAGGAGATACCTACTGTTCTTTGTGGGTACAGGCACATCCAGGATGCAATGCAATGGTCGTCCGATTGGGATGTTTGTGAGTGGTGCCCTCATTGGCTTTGGTAACTTGGATTTCTTGTAAGTAACACACTCCCTGCAGTGCCTTCCTACATATTCAATTTTGTACCATGCTCACCCCTGTCGTACAGCGTATCTCTTCTGGTGTCTGTTGTGTCCCCTGCCGGGGAGTCATGGCACAAGCTCAGAGTCAGCTGGCGCAACACTTCTGGAAATGCAGGGACCATAATGGTGTCTGACATAGGGCCTACACACAATACCATCCACCATGTCAAGCTGTACCAGAGCTGTGCATATCTTCTCAATGGTGGTCATTTCCAATCTCTGCATGGAAGCAGAGATTAACGACCTATGGAATGGGATTGGAAACACAATATCCATTTCCATTACGTGGCATATTCCGTACATGGCATATTCCGTAATCGTTTCGCATTCATATAATTAAATTTGTGCTGTAGCTTTTATCGAGGGGCAAGGAAGAAACTGGCCTAACAGCGACACAAAGATATACCCTTAGCAAATTATGATTCTATAAATTGCATGAAAGTTTTCTATTCAACAGCACGTCGAAATGAGTCCATTTTTAAAGCATTCGCTCTATACAATGGTGAAGCGGCTCGATCAAGCCTTTTGAATAGTAACTTAAATTTTGGCTTAATTACTGCAGGCCACGCACAGCAGTTTTAAGTGTTGCAAACTAGTTGCATAGCAAAGGCAGAGATTGCAGTGTTGTGTAGGGTTTGTAGCAAACGTGTACATGTAGCTGTAGCATTTGTATGATCCAGAGCTTCAAAGTTAAATTTAGGCCATTTTGAACCTCCATCAGCTCTTGGACTCTTGTACATGTACACTTGTGGTGCAAGGCTGTCTTCTAAATAGTATTTTCAAGATCTATGGGTACCATGGTCTATTTTGCTCCCATTTGTTTTAAAGATACTTGGCATTTTATGTGATTCGTATCGACAAGGACGCTTATCAGAAAGAGGAAGTACGAGACTGAAAAGGCAAAATGCACAACTCTGACTGTGTCCATTGGCATTGACTTCTGGATGAAGGCCAAAGTGGCTCATCTGCAGCAACACTTGAGTCAAATGTCTGTTGTTGAGTCACTTCTTCCTCACTTCACTCCTGGTTTGTTTTCATCCTATATCAAGACTGAACGTTCTAAAAATTACATTCATTGTACATAGGATGGTTTAGAGTAGAAGATTTGACTTTTGGAAGAGTGGGAAAAGGACCAGATGGAATTATGAAGTTTCATTGATGTGTGGTGCATGGTGATGGAAGAGGATATGAAGTGGCATGTTCAGGTAAAGTTGCAAGCTTAGCCGCTTCTATAAGAATATAAATATATACTGTTATCAATAACTAGGTGGATGGCAAGCAACTCACATCGACGATGAATACCTTCAGCCAAATTCCTCAGTGTCTTACACTGCTGGACATGGTTCACAACTGTCAACTTTGCTGTGGCAACAATGATGAGGTATTCATAGTGTACATTGCATCAAAGAATAGAAAGATCATGAATGTATCAGGTACTGTTTTACAATTGTAACAGCAGTTGTGATTTTTAAAAACCTATGCACCAGGTTCAGAGCGCATAACGTTACATTCCACAATCCACCATAGTGAGTGTGACCTCTTGACCATGCCTAGGGAAAGCCGTCAGCGCTGCAATAGAGGTGCAACTTAAGGACCCTAGAGAGCCATAGAAAGAAACAAGCTACTGATTATTGACCAAACTAACCCTGGCAGCCATGCAGCATTCTCGTGTTCAAATTCACCTGAGAAGTCTGTATGCTATTATCAAGAGCATGCATTACGACGAGCATGTCAGCATCAGATTACCAACCAGCAAACGAAACTACAACAGCAACCAAAGAGAGAGGTTTACATGTACTAGTGCAATGGAATGAATGTATCTTGGGATCATCTGTGGCATATGCAGAGTGAATCAGGTTACAAATCGCAGCCCTTGCATAACCACATCCATGAATCTCTGGAATGTACTGGGAACCTCACACAAACCGAAGGGTATCCTTGTGAAATGGAACAGCCCCATTCCAGGGCCAGGCGAGAATGATGTCTTTTCCTGATCATTTGGGTCCACTAGTACTTGCCAATACCAACTGCTTGCTGATCGCTGGGGGGAAGGGGGGGAGACTTGCCACCAAATGGTGCAGCAAGAGTTGTTCCTTGGCCGTGGAGTTTGTCCTGGGCATAGCTTGCTCCAACAGTCGCTTCAGGTCATGCAGGAACATAGGCAGTGCTTCACCAGGAATCACTTTTTCTCTGCCGGAACCTCGGCAGGGTGCTACAGCTTGTTGACAGCATCTCTGCCAGTAAGCTTAGCATAGGTCTCCTTTGCTTCCGTGCTGAGTTCTAGCCATGCTGTGAGCGCTTCACCCTGTAGGGTGCTTCAACACCTTTGTCTCGTTGTCCCATTTGTTGACACCGCTACATACATCTATTTAATGTATGAGCCATTCGTGGATGTTGCCTGACACAAACAGCTTGGGCAGACTGACATGGGTATTTATAGTTATCCTCTGCTAAGTAAGGCTATACTGTACCAACGTGCTGTCACATCCCGAGTACAAATTAGTGACGTCATTGCAACTTGAAAACTTGAAAATCCTTTTTGCACTAGTACAAAGTGCATGTACACTATAGAATATAAATTCGTATTTATGACTAGGCTGTCTTATGCTTGGTCATAGCAGTACTAAAAAAAATTACAGAAGCTTTTTTACTAAAAATAATGACACAATGAAAATTTTGATTTTATGTTCAGACACAGCGATACGTTTGTTGATACATTAATTCTAAACTTTCTACTATTGTTCTTTATGCATGTAGTATGTCTGGACCAGCATTTGTGTGGCCTTTAGGTACTGAAAAATATAATAATACACTTTGAACTACTCTGTTTAGCATTGATTTTTCTTTATAGTTTTGGCAATCTACATGTATGCCACATACAGTACACTGTATATTGGCTGTACATGTACATGCAAATCACTCACCTCTTAAAAATACAGGGATCTTCAGTTACATGTATGTGTACATTGATGGTGTTCAGCAAAACGGAAGTAGAGGGAAGAGTGGCAACATGGTTCTGCTGGGGTAACAATGGGAGGAGACGCTCGCATGTGCCTTTCATTGCATACAGCAACATGTAGTGTGAGCACTTGTCATGCCATTCCTCATATTCATCAAAGAGCTCGAGTCAGTTAACTCGCTCCTGTTTCTCAGCCGGAAGTGAGCAGTACAAGTGATTCATATCACAAGATACAACCAATGTCCAGCCCTGCAAGCAAGAAGTGCATATTCTTCGTAAGAGTAGCACATTTTTTTATTTGATAGCACAAAAACATGAATACAGTTGTATTGTGTACACTATACAGAGAGTAGAAAATATCAGCACTGAGAACAAAAGTTAAACACAACTTATAACCTGCATGTATAATAAGCATGACACTTGGCTGAGGAATATACGTAGCACACTATACAGCCTGGCTTAAGATGGTGGATGCATGAAATCATTGATCTGGCATGGAATGACTCTTATTCTACAAAACTGACAGCATAAATGTAACATGAATTCTATTCCCATCCAATTGGTTAGTTTCACTGTACATGTATTGTATATGTAAGTCCTCAAGAAAGATACAGGTACAGTTTACATACATGTAAAGTACATGTACAGTACAGCAAAGAAGAAGCATATTAGAAAAGCCACACCCCGTATTTATTGACACTGCTATTCTGATCATTTTGCTCACATTACCGTATCCACATAAAGGGATATTGTAAAAAGTATGTACATACATACACTGAGTACCTGTACAGATATGAACAGTACAGTGTCATATCTGTGCCCATCCATATACAGTGTTACAATAGGTTTATACATGTATTCTCTAAATGCATTTGTAACAACAGCTTGCAAGCTTCTTAATACGTGTGTGACATGCATGCAGAAACGAAAGGAACAAAATCAATACAGAGGTGCATAATTTTGGGCTCTGAAGAAAAAAATGAAACCAAAATACACTAAATGAATGTACTATTCTGTATTGCTTGACTACAATGCCAAAGTACACTGTACAAGCATGTGATGTACACACCAAAACTAACAACCTTCTTAAATTACACCATAATAACAAGTATTGTAAAACAGAATACACCATTTCGTACCAAATTCGTGTATCTCTCTTCGTGCACCAACCTAGTGGGGTAGTGTTGAATATTTCGAAGTGGACAACCCTGAGAGTAGGGTTCACAAAATGGCAAAGTTGAAAATGAACCCAGATATTAAGAATTTTATCGATGGCAGTTTCTTCTATGATTAAAGTATTCTTGATCATAAGTAAATCTTCCTTTAATTCCAAATCCCTTCCATACCACATCAACATCACACATCAAAAAATATATATCCAGTGACTATTGACATACAATTGCCATTGGCTGGTTTGGGAATAGGGGTACAAAAGCATGCCATGTCACATGATGATTCAGCTGGCATACTCTACCAGATGACCACTTCCCATCCCATGGCACCAACAAAAACAATGCAAAGTGACATCACAATGTAAATGCAAACTGGCTACATACAGCATCGGCTTACATGATGTGCCCAAATGCATCATCAGGGTGGATCTACATATATGTATGATAAAGATGGACATCTGTCAAAATAATAACACATGTACATGTACATGTATCTGTAAATTTGGGTAATGTACATGTATTTAGATAACCCCTATAGGCACAAGCGTAATGCATCCATCAAAGTTCACAGCTGAAATGTGATCATTCTCTAATGTACAGTTCTCAAAGCAATTATTGATATTTTGAGTGTTCAATGTGGTATTTCATTAAACTACGCTGTCCCCCCCTTCTTGGGAATCCACATTTAATATGTGATTGGGTGGTGCAAGAACCAAGGAAACAAACCTGGATTGATAGGATGCTACAACTAACACAACTGAGCATGTACAGCTGTAGACTCTAAAGCATGTACATCTATAGCATACAGGTGCATTTGCAAATGTCTTGTTTTCTCTTTAATAGTTTGACTATTACCCTTACTACTGTGCAAATGTGGCAGCATACCAGGCATACTTTGCAGAATGCCAAACAATGTGACAACTGAAAGATACAGTACATATATATGTACATGCACTATACTGAATTCACCTATAAAATGACCTCGTGTATCAATCATTTTGAGCACTGAAACGTGCATGCAACTTAAAGTGCAGCCATAATGACTTACCTGCTCATAGATACAGAATGCTGAATTCAGAAATGACATGGAAACCCATTCGATGGTTTGTTCACACTGCAACCAAATAAAAAAGTATTCTAGGTGCGCATCGTTGGGGTTGCGATACAATACAAGTGTAATTTTATATTTACCTTTCCATATCCACATAGGTAAGTACGCACTCTGCAATGAATAATGTTGGAGCATTGTTGTCAATGCCACATTCTGCCAATTTCATTTGGAGTTCTCCTAACTGTTTTTAGTCACAACCAATCAGATTATAGGAAGAACCCAGAGGACTACTATTGTGAAAAATATTGTCTAGAATAGGATTTGATTTCATGTGAGTCAGCTTTCGGTCTATCACGGCCGAGAAATCCACCTGATTGAGAGGCATTAATATAAAAACTAGTTCTCTTGCACAATCCCCAGTCCTATCAATCTTCCCACCCTATCACTTCAACATTTATTGTAATACCAGTGATGCTTGTACAGCACTTTTGCCATTGTACTGTAGTTTCAAAAAATATATACAGAAATAGTTCTGCAATTAAAGGGGAACTATCATGACTTTTTTCATTATTTTTTTTTAATGCTTAGAAACATAGCATCTTTCGAGAGTAACTTATCATGAGGATTTCATATTCACAGTGTGTTTATGTGATTAAATATAATGGTATAAAGTTCATCGCTTTGGGCGCCATGATATTCGGACATTTGACATCACTGGTCTGTTACGTAACAAGAATGAAGGAAGGCGAAGCGTTAGATTCATTTGGATTGGCTCCCTATCGATTCGAACCTACTGGTCACGGGCTGGAATTGTCAACTGATGATGACAGTGACGACGGAGATGAACCACCAGTGCTCCCAGCAGTCCGTCTTGGCAATACTTCTTGGTGCTTGTGTGGCAAGTGCAGCGCACTAGCCACCGAGCCCGAGTGCATGTGTTGCAAAGAGCTACCGCATACTAGGCATCTTTTTGACGAGGAAGGCATGAGTTGCATTTCTGAACATCCTGAGTTTGCAGCAGCGTGCCTTCAGCTTTCCCATTCCAAACAGGTAGGAAAGACAGTGTATACATATATACATACAACCGATACAACCCGTAGGTCATATCGCCACGCAGCATACCGTCAGTATATCTTGTGGTCGTACAACATTCGCCTAGGCAGAAGGATCAGAAGAGTAATCCCTTCCTGTGTTGTGACAGCAATAAGGAACGAATTTCCAGAACCAGACAATAATTATGTAGGCTATAAAGAATATTCAGGAGTTTAAGTTTTATACAAGCAAACATACCAATTTCATTGATATCTAGTTACATGTTCTGTAATTTTCTCACATTTATTAGGTCTCTGTACTACAGCTATATTACGGGGAATATCTTTAGCTATAGGGGTATCTATGTCAGTAGTATCCTCATGCCTGTCACGTAGTCTAAGCTTGATGACATCTTCCATCATGTTAAGCAAGTAGTCATGTTGCTTGTGCTCTGCTATAGGCTTTACTACCCACTTCTTTGTTCTCTTGCTATATTCAAGCTTGTATCTCAGTTGTCCTGTACAAAAACTAGCATTTCATCTGCATGCATGCATACATGTATGCAGACTGCAAGAAACAATACCTGCAGCAGTAACAGCCTGTTCTCTGTCAGTGTTATGATTGTGTTCAATGATGGCTAGCTCAGTGCGAGCTTGCATTCCCATGTAACTAAAGTATTGCCTTTTGGGGCAATACTTAGTTATAAGGGAATGGAACACTTCTAGTGAGCCAGTATGTTGAAACCATGATAGTTTCTTTATATCCCGCAGCAAAGTATTTTTTAGTACTATATTGCATAATTCGGTGTGAGAAGGGCTGCTGGGTTCCAACCATAACTTGGTACGTATTTCTTCACAACTCAATGTACCATGAGCACATTTGTCAAACAATCCATCACCATCTCCCCACTGATGGACATTTGATATGTGATGCACAATGGATACCCATTTTGCACACAATAGCTCAGGATCTTTGTTACATGTTTGTGCACACCACCAAAGATGGTTTGTGATAGATTGGATCCATGGCAACAACTTCTCACATTTCTTTGTTTTTCCTTTCTGCATAAGCTTCTTGCCAATGCATTTTTAGCTAAATGCCATACATTATATTGGTGCTCTATATGACGGTATTATTTCTTCATTAGGGCACCCACAGATGTATGTCTATCAGTAGCTATTGATTCTATTTGAAGACCACTTGACAACACATTTGATAGACAGCGTTGCAAGCCCTCTTTCTCCATTGCTACAGAGCTACCTGTTTCAGTAACTTGTACTAAACTGTAGTCTAGTATGAGATCAGTGACAGAGTCCATAAGGGAGTAAGTGCAATATTTAGCACTATGACCAGGACTGTCACAACGACCATCACCAGACAACTGTAATGGTTTTCCCCTCAGAAATTCTGTCACTGTCTGCTGTTGTTGCACATATGTAGTGTGCAAAACAGGATATAAGTATTCTTTCTGAAGTGTATGAAATGTACTTTCACTAAAGATTGGCATATTGTCATGTTTGCCACTTTAGTGTAAGTCAGGCCACAGAAAAGAATAGCTGCGGATAGTGCAAGATTCCCAGAGGCTATGACTTTGACCATAGGCTGGGATTCCCAACAAAGCTTATGCCCATCAGGGCAAGAACCTTGCACAACCAATAATGTACCTCATGTAGAAGTTTTCAGCTCAACAATTTGACCCAAACATAACACTTTCTCATAAGCCTCAGTAGTGACGACTCGTACACCAAGTACGTTTTGCTTCCTGCAATATCTTTGGCATCCAGATCTCTGTCCTGTGACAAATGCTCTTCCTCTGTCTCCACTGTCTCTTGGGAAAGACAATACGAGGCATCTGAAAGATCTGTGACTGTACCTTCCATTGACAGTGAGCCGGAAAATTCAGCAGTGGGATGATGAGTTGCAGTGGAGCAAGAAAGGAACATATCAGCCTGTGTTCCCACATTATGCACAATATTTGGCTGAGGATAAAAGCCTGCATGCTGTATACCAGAGCGAGTTAACAAAGGTTGTATATCTGCAGAAATGGATGTGAATAATCCTTAATGACAAATGAGCCATAATGGTATAGATTCAAACACACAAAAGCTGCTATCCATGCCTAGAACTTACCACACTGCACGCCTATATCTCTAGTTCGTGGTACATATGAGGGGTGGATCGAGAACTGACGATGTGTTAGACGATTGTTGGGTGGATCGAGAACTGACGATGTGTTAGACGACAACGATGCATCACTCAGATATGGTTCAGAACACGATGAATCTGAAAAAAGACTGTCTATAATATCCTTCCTATCTCTTCTAGCTGCCCTCATTTCACTAAACCGTCGTCGTTTTGGAAGAGGACAATGACTGAAGACACTTGGAATGGCATGCGGCTTCAAAGTTGCCTTGAATGGTTTAAAATCTTGTAACACAGGCTTGATAAAGTCATCCTTGGTAAAATGCACGCTACAAACTCTTGCATTTGGATCCGTTATTGGTGCATCAGTCACACCACATTTCACGAGCCACTATGACCAGCAGAGAAAAGAATACGTTGGGACATATCCAAGTGGCAAAACTCACCTGCTTCAGTAGAACAGGATCTTTCACAGGCAATCGGTGAAAAGAAACGCCAGTGGCGCAATTATCGTCTCTATTGCGACAGCAAACAGCTATACAGTATGGCATACTTGATAGAAACGCGTATAAACAGACCAGTGACGTCAAAGATAGCTAACTTGAATAAAAACATGGCGCCCAAAAAGAGGGCGGAACCCATGTATTAACTTGAATTTATCTTGATTATGGTAACAGCAACAAAAAAAATTATTGGCCAAATATCATTTTACTTATGATTACAACCATTTAAGATGATATTATTTTCCCATGATAGTTCCCCTTTAAATGTTTAACTGCTTAGATGATACCTAGTTTATAATAGTACTATTATAATCAGTCTTCAGAAGGCAATAATCATGAGCTAACTACAAGAAAAAACTTTATTGATAAATAATCAAGCAAACAGCTTTCAATAAGCTTAGAATTAAATAATTAGGTATTTCACTGAGGTTAGATAAAAATATTTTTAGGGCTGTATTGATAAAGAATCGAGAAAACAGCTTCTAACAAGTTTAGAATTAAATGATTAGGCACTGCAGCTGGGTGAAAAATATATATTTGTAGGGTTCACACTATTTTGAATTCATCAACTTGAAATACAAGTTACGCAAAGATAATTGTGTGGTGTTTGAAAAAGCAGTCTCAAAATTGAATACACGGTAGACCTTTATACATCAATGTGTACAAAGGATATAGTTTTAAATTCGAAACGATGATTAATGATGCTTACTTTCATCACTAATACATGCTTGAAGATAAATTCATGTACAGTCATTTTTTAGTACTGTTTCTCATACTTTGGTAGAAAAAAAAGTAAGCAATGAACTAAACTGGACCAAACCTACTGTAAAAACAGGTCCCATGAATGTTATATGGACCACTTGGACAATCCATGCCACACTGGCCTAGTGTATTTGATAACACTTGCTATATACAAGTACACCTACACTGTAACTCATTCTCCTACTGCAATGGAAGTTAAGCATGCTCCTCTCACTCAATGTACCTCAATCAAATGGCAGTCCTGCACACTATGTAATCCAATTAGTCGCAGGAAGCTTGTGTCAAACCCTGCACCTAATGAGATCACCTAGGGACCATGAGAGCTGGGTGAGTGCAAATTATAACTGTTCAAAGGAAAGGGGAAGAGTTTGGCTTGGAAGGAGGTGAAAATACAGGGAGAGAAAAAAAATACATGCACTAAGCAATCAAACAATATGCATGGCCATCAAATGGATGCAAGCTAAAATAAAAACATACATTTGACTAATTGCCAAGTTTACCTGCACATGCTGCATTGAGAAGCACTGAAGAAATGCACGCAGTAAATGATCAACTGCTTTCACGCATACATAGTATCCCCTGTAGTGAAATAAATCATACAGCGGGCACAGGCTACGGTAACCTGAGGAGTAGTCTACTGTAGGATTGCACTTTCAACACAATATGGAGCCTCAAAGGAAAACATTTCAATATTTCCAAACAGGATAAAAACCCTCCTTCTGGGTTGTCTTAGGATGCAGCAAGTATAGTTTAATGCAACTAAGTTCCCTTGAGAATAACATGAATGCCAAACACTACCTACGCTACCGCATGCCGAGTACGACCTAATCTACCCTATACACAGCAACGTTTAACACTGTACACACCTGTTAATAATTGGTGCTCTTCGCGGGGACTTGGTCACAAAAAATTTCAGATACGGATCACAGAAGTATCCAGCATTTACCATGGATAGCTTGCTGGCAATGCTGCTGTCATTAGTCCCCTGTACCTGCAAGGTAAAATGTATACATTTGTTCACATGGTAGACACAGCTGCACACGCAATATCAAGTACAGGTGTCAGACAACCAGATGCAAATAGAAATATCTGCAAGACGATCATGCACAAAATTATATCAAGGACTGAGAAAGCTTCCTTACTGCATCACAGGACATCTTCAAGCTGCAACACGGAGTAAATTTTAGACTCGATAAAATAAGATACGGCACATCTTTGTCCGAACTTAATTTAAAATTCATGACGGTTTATCGTAGTTAATCCATTAAGCGATTGCGCGCGAGATTACATGCATCATTATTAAACTATAGATGGACTAACAGATTAAACACAGCAAACTTATTTTACTTCAGTTAGTGCACTTCATTCTGGAGTGGAACATTAGTTATTTTTAAGTGATCACATTTCGCTATATCTGTATATGTAGACCCTTTTCGTCACTTGGATATTTCCGTAAAAGCTGTGCATCAACATGGCGGACATGTGCTTTATTCTGTCTTTTTCTGAACTATTCGAACAGCACATTTATTTTAATAATTAATAGATAAAGCTGCAAATTAACAGGTGAAAATGCAGGTTTAAAGATGCAGCTCATAAATATTATACCTGGCGTACATAAAGGCTAAGGTTTTTAAAAATTAGGATAAGATAGATATTTATCCAGCACTTGTTCATGCATTACGATAGTTAGGCAAACACAATTAATTAATTCAGTTAGAGTTAGAGGTTAAGTAATGTAGTCAAAACCCTCATATTTCTACATTAATTAATATAATTATGTAAACAGAAGCACATGCAAGATACAAATATGCAGTAGAGCAGGATTACTTTTAAGTTACCATGTTCAATAGTAAGCTATTAATGTTGAATGTCATGATTCATTTAAAGTTAATCACTATACTATTCTACTAACTTGACTATGAAAAGTGTAGTGGTTTTTAGTTTGATTTGTTGTTTTGAATACAGTGGATCCCCTAAATATGGACACATTTCGGACCATATTGAAGTATCATAGTTCTTTTTCAGGGTTTTCTAACATCTACTGTATTACACAAATCAAATTAAACAATTCTTTTTTTTTTAATCTGGGCAATGCTTCTATATTGGCTACCTCAGGTGTTATGTAATTTATATAGTAGTAACATCCAATATACAGCAAAGAAAATTTTTTCCACTGTCTTACATTATATCACATTAATTAATTTGATTTCATCTCTACAACTATGAATGGTAATCAGATTGTAATAACACAGTTTGCATTTTCCTAACATCATGCATTGTATGTCCATAAATTCATTAGATCAATATTTCAATTCATAATTATATTCACTTAACTTATTAATGGTGAATATATTTTGTTTAATTAAAGTAGAGTTATCAAAAATGAGGCAACAGTGAAACTTTAGAAATGAGCTTCAACTGAAGCCACAAACAAGAAGCACTTACATTTAGTATACTTTTTCAAAAGGCCTTGAGGAATTCTCCAAACAGTTTCATATGGTTGGTTATTGCTACTATTACAAGGGCCAACAGTATTTTTCGGTGTGCCATTACTTTGCTAGACAAGAATCGGTACATTTTTGACCAGTACCTACTAGTATCCCAATATGCATATGGGAGATACTATGACAACCAATGGAGCTTCCCCAGCAGAACACATGTGCTGCACAATCCAGTGCCTCTGTCCTTGAATTCCAATTGTAGTGCACAGAATGTTTTACAGTTACTATTGCTTCAATTTAGCAATTCGACGTGCATGCATGATGAACCTTTGGTGAAATAATTAAATCCTTGATCAAAAAGGCATGCAGCAATACTATTGTGGAGGTGCATTTGTTCACAATCATGTGCACAAGACACCCCCATGGCTTTGTAAGAATTAAAAATCAGTTAACTGAAACATGGCTACAACTCACCAGTGAACATCAACACATTTGTGATTATGAATGATGCAATTATCTCACACACACAAAGACAACTCAACATGTATGAATACAATAATATAACATAAAATAATATATATGCCCAGTAGTACATAGTCCCAGCCACACATTAACAATAAAACATGAATACCTCAACATGGAGAGGCACATCACAGCACCATACTAACACTTACAGCCCCTAGGGGTGCTAAAAAGTGGTGGAGTCTGGAGACATTTAACCCATTAAAAACCTCTCCAAGCCATCACACGTATGTAATGCTATCTTTTAAAAGCCAAAGAAAATAGGACTGCATGCCATATGTGAAGTGTGGATGTCTTGTTGGAGAGAGGTACACATCAGTGTTACATACAATACGTGTATATAAATGTAAAACAGTATATACATGCTGTACCTATATCTATGTATTCGAAGTTATGAAGGTAGGGCTTCCACACAAAAGTGCAATATTTAAGAATTGGTCTTAAAGACTTTGTATGGATGATGTTCATATTATTGGAACAGAAACATATTAAGATCAGGTGAACAGCTGCATAGGTATTTTGTGAAATGTCAGCAGTTTGATTTGTGCACATCTGCAGTGACATGTAGCATTACATCAATGTATGTCATGAACTTCGCTGACATGGCTAAGATCTGTGCCTGCAAGAGTGTGATCATATTAAGGGATTGACTATTCCAGGCAAAAGAATTTTTCATTTGCCATTGAGTAACCAATTCAGAAAAGTTCTGCAGAGTACTATAAAGTGCTGAGCATAAGGAACATTCGACACTGGTAAAAATTGGTATCGTCGACAAAATGTTTTGCACCATAAGGGGAAAAAGACAGAAACAAAATAGAATACTAGAGAGAGGTACATACATAGCTAAACGTAAGGACAGCAATCACTTTAACTGCACCACTTCAAAAATAAAACAGCTAGTAAGTCTATCCACCTGCTTTTCCTTGCCTAGGGGCTCATGAATCTCCAGACAAGCCATGTCTGCATAAAATGAAGAGCAGACAATGTTAGATAAACCAAGGCAAGCACAGTACATCAGGGACACCAGAGGTACTTCCCACTGTTTAAACTTCCCACCCACACATGAATCAAAATGCCCTTAAACTACATGTACTGGGTGTGCCATGCAGCATGATAAGAATGGCCAGAATCTGTGGAGATACATTTAAACTCTAAACAGGCTTGGTGCAGCAACCATTCTTAATGCTCCCAACCCTTAAGATGATAGGACCACCATTCGTGTTCATGTCTAACACTCAAATACAGTGTCCCGTACATTAGGACAAACAGCACCTACAAAGCGCGCTGTGTGTGCATCATGAAACTGATCCACAGAAATAAAAACAATGGCACTAGCAAAACACTTTGGTTGCCAAGGTGCTTTGCAGGGAATGCACAGCTAGCTGATGCAGAAGGAGACCTCTTTAATCTACATGTACTTGTGTCAAATGACACTTAGTAGGGGCTGTGGAGATTTAAAATGCTCTGATCCAAAGTAACCTATTGTATATAACATTAATATCTCTAGACCTGTTCCTAGTCCAAATACACACATTAAAACAAGCACATAGCAAAAAACACAGAAGCAGCATAATTTCTGGAAAACCAAGTCACATTGAGCAGGGAACATGTACAGTGTAAAGTCTAGATGAACCCTCAATAACCATGTCACTGCACTCACAAAAGCATGTACTACAAGCACACACCCACATTACATCTAGCCACACCATGACACAAAGACCGAACCGAACTGTACATGAGGCATTCATACAGTACATGTACATGAGTCAATACCACCTCAAAGCTGATCATGTTGCCAAGGCAGTAGAGAAATTACCCAAATCCAAAAGGGAGGAGGTGTGTGGGAAGGAGAGGTGGTAGGAGGGGTGGAGGAGAAGGGGCATGGAGAGGAGTAGATGAGATAAGGGATAACCAAATGGCAATTAAGAGAAAATGTAAGAAACACAAAGTAATGAGAAGATGGAGTTATGGTTATTATATAAGTGTATATGAGTGTGTGCAACATTGCTGCAGCATCTAGCTGAATTGCTTAAGACCACACCAAAGCTGCCCACAGCTTGAGAATTGAGTGAATAAAATATACCAATAACTATCTTTATGATCATTAAGGGGTAACATCAGCCTGGAAGGGGGTCTACGTGTGTGTGTGTGTGTGTGTGTGTGTGTGTGTGTGTGTGTGTGTGTGTGTGTGTGTGTGTGTGTGTGTGTGTGTGTGTGTGTGTGTGTGTGTGTGTGTGTGTGTGTGTGTGTGTGTGTGTGTGTGTACATGTTGATAGCAGTAGGAAGTGGTGGGAAAAGGAGTGGCTTGTGGTGATCATGTCAATCTGTACTCTAATGAGCTCACATGATTGTAGCAGGGCACAGGCAACTGCACATACATGTACTGTACACTGTAAGGAGAAAATAATGCAGGTGTCTACTGTATCACCCTAAGGCAACTGGGCACATTACAAGTTTGATAAAAGTTCATGATAGCATGAGCACACTCCTACATGTAGCTTCCAACACTTCTTTTCTGAGTAAATTGTGTACATTCTCACACATGGAATTCATATCGTAAAGCATTATGAGTCAAACATGCCATGTTGCATCTGTACAATACTGTACAGCGGGCAGGGAGAGGAAGAGGAGGCGGGGAGAGGAGAAAAGGGAAGGGAGAGGAGGAGGAGGGGGCAGGGAGAGAAGGAGGGGGCAGGGAGAGGAGGAGGGGGGCAGGGAGAGGGAGGAGGGGCAGGGGGAAGAGGGGGCAGGGAGAGGAGGAGGGGCAGGGAGAGGAGGAGGGTGCCCAGGGAGGAGGAGGCGCGGGGAGGCGGAGGGGAGAGGAGGAGAGCAGGGAGAGGAGGAGGGGCAGTGGAGAGGAGGAGGGGGCAGGGAGAGGAGGAGTAGGGCAGGGGGAGAAGGGTGGCAGGGAACGGAGGAGGGGCATGGCCAGAGGAGGAGGGGCAGCGAGAGGAGGAGGGTGCAGGGAGAGGAGGGAGGGGAGGAGGCGGGGGAGGAGGGGAGGAGGGAGGGGGAGGAGGGGGAGGAGGATGGGGGAGGATGGGGAGGAGGAGGGAGGAGGGGAGGAGGAGGGGGAGGGAGGAGGGGGAGGAGGGGAGGAGGAGGGGGAGGAGGGAGGAGGAGGGGAGGAGGGGGAGGAGGAGGGGGAGGAGGAGGGGGAGGAGGAGGGAGCAGGGAGAGGAGGAGGGGGCAGGGAGAGGAGGAGGGGGCAGGGAGAGGAGGAGGGGGCAGGGAGAGGGGCAGGGAGAGTAGGAGAGGGCAGGGAGAGGAGGAGGGGCAGAGAGAGAAGGAGGGGGCAGGGAGAGGAGGAGGGGAAGGGAGATAAGGAGGGGGCAGGGGGAGGAGGAGGGGGCAGAGGGTGAAATACTGAACACAACCATCATGCTGCATTTTGAAGATGGAAAAATTTAATTCCTGATCTACAGTAATACAAACGACTTATCATCACACACACACACACACACACACACACACACACACACCTCTGTGCTGCACTGTAGGTGTATTGAAAGAGCCCATGCCAGAAAGCTGATATATGTGCCTGCATAAGATGATCAGATAGTGGTATGTTGAATTCATTCCTGGTACACACACACACACACACACACACACACACACACACACACACATAAGCAGTGCAAAGGACACATGCAGCTACTTGTGTCTAATGAAGCCTGTTGAAAGAGCCCATGTAATGCATACATGTATGCATGATAAGAGATAATGAATATGAACAATCAGGTACAAGCATCCCTGCTAAATTTAGTTTGTGAACACAATGAGATACAGATCTGTGCCTCCCATATGCTTGAACATGCAACCACAGGGGTAGAGGAGTGTGTGTGTGTGTGGGGGGGGGGGGGAGGCACAGAAGAAAGCATCCACATGTGGTTGCATAGCTCTTGCAAAGCTTTGATGCCACCATTGCTTAACCTTCCATGCTGCTGTGAATGGCTTTGAAATTATGATCACCAGTATAGAGTGATTATAATAAGTGCAAGAGGGGTGCTATGGTAACTGGAGGAAGTAATCAGCTAAATGCATGTACAGATGCATATGTACCATACAGTACATGTACAGTGGTACATGTACATGCAGAGATTATTGTTACACACATACAATACAGTACGTTGCACACACAGGGAAATAATTAAATGCTGAGCACTGGATACCCCTCCCCCCCACCCCCACCCAAATTTCACTTACACTGGGGGGGTGTGAGTGCAGTGGTAGAAAGGTTTTCTATGACAGAATTTTAAACCGAATGCCTGGCAATCAAGTTGGTTACCAGTGCGTTTCGGGTGTACCCTTCAGACCACCATGCATTAGAATGGCTGGGTAAAATGAAGATGGCAACACCAGACTAGCTAGATGGAGCCCTGTCAGTATAGCCACATCAGTTTAGGGTGACTTACCAACCGTGCAAATCTAATGGAAATGTCGACACTCAGTCTTGACAAACTAGTAGTTTGTCGCAGAAGAATAATAGAGTGTGAGGGACCACGAGCATGGCGGCATAAGACAGAAAAACAGATCGAATGATCCCGCTGGACCTCTTTGTGTATTAAGCAGCTAACTATTTAATGAGAAAGAGAGAACCTGGGTGGGGTTATGCGGTGTATTGGCTGGAACTTATTACATACACACTCTCATTCCGTTGCGTTGGAAGGGCAGATCCTTTATACGTCTTCTGAGAGGACAACAGTGGTGACATATTCTGGACCAGGCTTCACCCTCCGGGCCTGCATTGAGGCCCAACCCCCACCAGGCAGAATCAAGGGAGTGGGGAAAGTTCTAATTATTATGCACACCCTTTAATGAGAGATAACAGTATGCATCCTGCTAATGACGCAATTAGCCACAGGCAATTTAAGAATAGTGTTACATGTACATGTGCACCCTGTATACTGCTAGGTAGTCTAATCCATAGGATGTTTTTCTCCCTTCCTAATGGTACAGTTTAATTCTTTCATGCCTGTGATAAATGTATGTTGTGCTGAACCATAGGAGTCTTTCATATGTAACATGTAGTTGGTAATCATTTGCAATTTAAGTCACCTCATGTACACTGTAAGCTGTGGTGATTCATGTCATACATATAATTAGTTAAGAGCATTTCAATCAATGGTATATAATTTAAAGCCATGAGTGTACATGTATGACATGCCAAGAGTACTTTGATAAAACGATATCTTAGAGTACGACTTCAATGGTCATTGGTTGAACCAATAACTGAATGAGCAGTTACCGTGTTATCCATCAATGAATGAGCACACATGTATGTCATGCTCAATTGCACTGCCAAGTATGAAATCACTGTCGGGAGGGGAGGGGAGGGGAAGGGAGGGCGGAAGGATGGCAGCTGGGAGAAAAGATTACAGGATTATGGTACTACTGACTCATGATGAGAAGGATAAGGCATTACAGAGCTGTTGCGGCTGAAAATACACACACACACACATTCACAAACAACAGACAGTCTGGGAACGAGACTTTGTCAACATGCTATCGCCATAACCAATGTACTATATCATACTGAGTACATGTACGTTTGCATATGGCGCGATCACAGATGTACTTACGATTTCTCTCACTTTCTACCAGTTATGGGTCTCTTCCTGAGTAGTTGGTTTGATTCAGTCGTAGTTCACACAGCGTGTTGTACAAACAAGGGAGACTTGAGTACGAGACTACGCGTGACATTATGATTTGGACGGAGTCCCAGTACTCATGCCTCCTCCCTCCTGTAACTTTGAGTCTCTGTACGCATGCGACTGTCCAAGGGCCGCCAAGATCCATGGGCGGGCCCCTGGCTGTGCCATTTGGAGGGGGGGGAGGAGGGGAATCCCTATCATAACATGCACCTCAGGTGGGAACGAGACCTTAGCGACCGCATGTATAGAGAGACTCTAGCTTTAAATAATCCGCTGATCGGGACGAACATGTCGCTTTGCGTACATTTTTCCATTTCACGTGTCACAACCACCGAACATGAGGAAGCCGTGCAGCAATAGCAACTCCAGACTTGTAACCTCAACTTAAATGTGGATAACTGGAGCGGTCGACACGTGGCTGTCTTTACATATAGATGAAGGTACCGAACTTTCTACATATACTAGATATTTTATCCTACATGTATAATTCCATCGCAATATGTCTGTGACAGACGTTCTTATTGACAGTAATTAGCCTTAATTGCATTTGCACTCACGTGCCACATGCTATGATGACGGAGTATAAAAGACTTAATTCTGGCAATGAACTTGTTCCACTTTTGCGCGTATAGAAGCTTTTTTGTGTGTCTTGACTTTTGCAGTGCCCGTATCGATATATCAAAAATAATACAACTTAATTCAAACGAACATATAGCCTAAAGATTAAAAAAGAAAGTATTAGCGATCAAAAGACCGATCAAGAAGTTTTTCGATGGCAGTCGGGCAAACTGTGAGTTTCACAATTGCATTACAACACACGCATCATGTCTACATTACCGTATCTTGTGCCATGCCAATGGTGACTTGGATTGCAGCTTTGTGCTAGCGATGTCCGAAACCTGCTGGTTGATCGTTACAACCAGCAGAACGAAAGGCCGCTGTGTTGCTTTAAGTGCCACGAGGCATTTGTCATCAGGTGGCAGGTGAGACAGCCCATAGTGATACAAATCTCTCTAAACGTTGTATTTTTGTGTCACTATATAGGGAACTCGCAGACCGCATTTGACACTTCGCTCGCCCCTGGGTGATGTAGAGAAAAGGTGCTACACCCAGGGTCGACGTTACATGAACCATCTACAAAATGTCCATCGTAAGTGCATTCGAATCGACGGTTGTTCATGTGGCGGCTGTGAGAAAATAGTTGTTGGGGGTCAGGTGGTGAGCGAATCATTATAGGCGCACGGGGGGGGGGGGGGGGGGGAGGGGGGCTAGATACTAAAAAGGAGCACCGGACCCGCTCATCGTGTTCTTAAAAAGCTACGAATATATGGGTGAATCACGCGCATGCAAAAGTATACGTCAATAAATGCAGCATGTGACTTGAAACGTGCGTCTATTAGAGCTCATACCTGTGTCAACGGCGCGATCATTGTCCTTTTTCAATGTAACGAATGTGTGTCTTACTCCGTACTTACTATCCATCCAAAACACTATTATGCAATGTGCACTAATGCCCTGATATTTTTTGGGTACTATGACCATTTTAATTCTTAACCCATCTCAACCACACTTCTATCTTTGATGATTTAAACTGTTTTATCAAAGCGTCTCCGTAATTTCAGACCCAAAAGGGCAATTATTTTGCAAAAATCAGGAGAAGCGATTAATAATACTCTGAGACCGTTGAAACAGACATGATTGAGTGCCAGAGTTGGTTCCCATGTTTGGGATATCCTACAATTGTAATGCTACTAAGAAGTAGGCTACCGAAGTTAAGCGGTCGGCATCCGTGAAATAGCAGTTTGCGACCTAAATAAAAAGTTTTTATAGGCACATTATTCAGTTTGACAATAAGTTCATCAATGGTGATAGGCAAGTGGGCTTTTATTACTGACGCAAGCGTTTCAAGCGATTTCTCTTTCACAGTTTGCATAATTTTTGCTAAACCCGAATTGCGTCAGACCTCCGAACCATTCGTCTCTGACAATGGATAGCTCTTCATCTCTTCCAGTGGAATCGCAAAAAATATTGTTTCTTAGCTTATCACAGATATATATAATACAATTTAACTACATGGTTATCTATTCTTCTCCCTATTTTATGACCCGGTACAACTGCCTACAAGCGCCCAAAATTTTGGGACTGAAATTACGGAGACACTCTGTTATGAGAGTTTGATGTGAAAATATACGAAAGATTTATTACTACATGCAAACTATGCCATTGTCATTTAGAATGCTATAAGCTAGTTGCAATATGGATTTCGTCAAACTGATCATATTTGCAAAATTACATTTTATAGGCATACATCGTCCAACAATGGCTCATGCTCCTGGGTCATTACGCCGTAAGTAATATTTATGTTTATGTTTATTCATTTGTAGTTGCATTGCATTTGATAACACGTGATTGCACAATGAAGATGATGAGCATAAATGTTTAAGTTATCGAAGTTGAATTATTTGTAGTCATTTGTATTATTGTCTTCATAATATGATCTACCAGTGTGTTTCTAAATAATGCATCAGCTGAACATGAGCAACAGATGCTTGGATGATTCTTATGTAAATAAATATTTTAAAAACAGTATTTGTAATCATTATTGATACTTGTGTTAATAAACGGTGTTCACAAAGGGCAGTTTAAGCATGGCCGATTGACAGTTGATAATTTTTACGACATTGGTAAATAATGTTAAAAAAAAAAACAACATAAGCATAAATCAAGGCTTAAAATGAATTGGAATCATGATAAATGATTGGGGATGATGAAGCACGAAGTTCAATGATTGCAAACATTAACTTTATAAACAACACTAATTTAATTCAGTACAAATTGAAACCAAATCCCAGTCATTACTGTAACAGCTTAAACCCAAACAAATTTGAGCTGTAACAAGTCATATCAGATTGGAAGCTGCTTTTACCATTTTAATGTGCCTAACAACCAAGTATAAAGTAACAAACTAATTTTGGCATGGAGTAATAACTAATGAAATTTCTTTGCAATCATTTGTAAACACTCAGTATATTGCAACAACCATGCAATTACCTCAGGTCTAAAGTTCTGAAAACTTTCAAATTGTGTTTAGTTGTTGCAAATTGTGCATGAGATGTTTGCTTCATGTGTATCTTTAGAGCTACGAGCCGCCAGGCGTGTCCAGCAAAGACTGGCAGACCGTTTGGCGGCACTGGAACAAGGGGCAGTGCCACCCATCGGCCCCCCAGGAGGAGTTCCCCCCCCTGGCCCTGCAGGAGTTCTGCCACCCCCCGGCCCCCCAGGAGGACTGCCACCCCCCGGCCCCCCAGGAGGACTGCCACCCCCCGGCCCCCCAGGAGGACTGCCACCCCCCGGCCCCCCAGGAGGACTGCCACCACCCGGCCCCCCAGGAGCACTACCACCCCCCGGCCCCCCAGGAGCACTACCACCCATGTCGGTGGAAGGACCAGCGCCACACAGACCTCATCTACTGCCAGCTGGAGGGCCATCCTCACTATCTCACTCTCATGAGATGGATGATGCAGGGCCATCTCCTTTGGCAATGTTGCAGAGAACAGTCCTTGCAATGCAAGCGAGCATCGATATGATGCAAGCGAGCATGAATAGGATGCAGGAAAGGATCGATCTGCTGGAGGCTGCTGCCATCTTTAACCAGGGGCAGTCATACTCACCTCCAGCAGTGTCATCTCCTGCAACATTTTCACCCACACCCTCTGCACTAACACATTTTTCACCACCATCTTCACCCTGGCTGGCACCATCTTCAACCCACTCAACCCAACACCTACCAGCAACAACAACCCCCTCACCACAACACCTACAATCCTCTTCAACATCCTCGACCCATCACCTACCACCCTCTACAACCCCCTCACACTTACCACCTACTGTAACCCCACCCTCTTCAGCACCCTCACCCCACCTACTACCAACTGTAACCCCCCGCATACCACTCATCACCCTCCGCACTCCACACCTTACCAAAGCATACTCTACCCATTGACCCCTTTGACCCATTCCCACCATCTTCAACCCCCTCACCCCACCACCTAAAACCCTCTGCACCCCCCTCACCCCAACACTTGCAATCCTCTTCAACCCCCTCGCCCCCAAAACCTGCCACCCTCTACACCACCCTCACCCCAATACCTACAATCCTCTTCAACCCCCTCACCCCAACACTTGCAATCCTCTTCAACCCCCTCACCCCAACACCTGCCACCCTCTACACCACCCTCACCCCAATACCTACAATCCTCTTCAACCCCCTTACCCCAACACCTACAACCCTCTTCAACCCTCTCGCCCCAAAACCTACAACCCTCTTCAACCCCCTTACCCCAACACCCACAACCCTCTTCAACCCTTTTACCCCGACACCACAACCCTCTTCAACCCCCTTACCCCAACACCCACAACCCTCTTCAACCCCCCTTACCCCAACACCTGCCACCCTCGACACCCCCCGCACCCCAAACCGACAAGCCGCGGCAACCCCCAGACCCCAACGGCTACAAGCCCCCGGACCCCAACACCGACAACCCGCGGCAACCCACTGACCCCAACACCGAAAACCCGCGGCAACCCCCGTACCCCAACACCGACAACCCGCTGCAACCCACGTACCCCAACACCTAAAACCCTCTTCAACCCCCTTACCCCAACACCTACAACCCCTCTTCAACCCCCTCGCCCCAATACCTACCACCCTCTACACCCCCCTCACACCTAACACCAACTGTAACTCCCTCACTCCACGCACCACCCTGCACACTTCATACTGTACCGAAGCCCGCTGTACCCATCGACACATGGGAACCAATCCCACAATCAACATATGTAGTACATCAATCCTCACCACCACCCACCTCACCAGCTGCTGCCAGCCAGGTCGCCGGGTCGTCATCGGGGAAGAGGCCCAGCATCGAGCCGTTGCAACCGGTCTTCAGCCTACCGACTTTGAAGAGGGCAAGGCTGCAACGGCCGGTGGCCTGGGATATCCCTATGACGAACCCGCGCGGTGGGGCAGCAGTCGTGTTGAGGACACCACCACCCTGTCCTCCACCAACCACATCCATGCCTCCATCATCGACTGCAACAAGACAACCACAACCCATCCCACAGCCTGAACAAATCGCACCCTTAGCACAACCACCAGAGCAACTAGCATTCTTCTTCCGACCGAGCTGGCTTCCAGCTCGCGCAGCTCCAGTCGGAAGAACTCCACCACCGCCCTTACCAGCCACCGACCAGCCAGAGCCATCCTTGCCCTCCAGGAGGAGGAGCAGTGAAGAGGGTGGCTCTCCACCACCATCAAAGAGGCCAAGGAGCCACCAGTAGGTCCTCCTCGAGCCCCACCTCTCTCCCTCATCTTGTCTGTTACTCCCTGTAAGCATCTAAACCATTGCCATCCCTCTTCCTCTCTTCCAATCCCTATGTCCACATAGAAGACTCCCCCCTGTTGCCTAACTGCCCACTGCCAACCCATCCTGTCACTATCCCAAGGTGTATTGCCCTTCTCTTCCGACTTCCCCTCACCCCCACATTCGGCCCTCCCTTACTGCTCATTACTTCCAATATCCCTACTTTCAGGTGAATGCATGATCCTTTATGGTATGGCCACAGCCTTGCATGCTTTTGCCTCACCACCTGGGTCCATATCTAAGGAGCAGCTCAGCAGGGGTGGACTACAATTAGTGTGTATGAAGAATAGGGTCCACCCCCCACACCAGGGTTGGTTAAAAAGCTGTGTGGTGGCTAGTCGTGAGGGTTGGGGCACTGCCACTCTTCCTACACCCTTCCCCATCACCACAGGCCCTAATACACTGGTGCCTGCCATCATGTCCGCGTCAAGTGACCTCTGCTTGATCTACGTTAGTGCTGGCATCCAACGGTTTGTGCTTTGGGGCTGGGGCAAAGGGAGGTGAGAGGGAGGGGGGGAGGGGGAGCAGGGATTGTGGGCATGTGTGTAGCAGTGAGCCTGCTGTGCTTTGTGTTGTGAGGTTTGTGTGCACAGAGTTGTTGTGTGTTGTAGTGAGCCTGTTGTGTGTTAGGGCTGGGCTTATTGTTGCATGTGCATGGTTGTGGGATGCATATGGGTATGGGATGGGATGCATGTGGGTATGAGATGGGATGCATGTGGGTATGGGATGGGATGCATGTGGGTATGGGATGGAATGCATGTGGGTATGGGATGCATTGCAAAGGGATTGCCAAACCGAGTTGCCAGTGCTAACAAAGACATCACCTACCTCTCATCCATTTACTTACTATAGCATCCTCTTGGGATCTTGTTCCATGCATGCGACAAATGTCCTCGTAAGAGCTGCATATTGCCATGACAATGGAGGTGTAATAACGAAATTTGACTAAACGTGTATGCTTCATTATATTTAGCGTCACAAAAAACTAGTTGCATTGGGGATGTAGCGTATAATGTAGTGCATCTAATCGCTTGTATATAATTATGCAGCCTCACGATTAACTAGTTAAGTTAGGGATTGTGCATATAATGTAATGCATGTATAACTGAATACATTATGCAATTAGATTTAAAGCATATAAAAAGCATTAAACAATAGAAACCTCTGTTGTCAATGTGATGTGTGGCTCTGATAAACATAATATTCCTTAACTGCATATTGTTATTAATGGTGAATCATTGTTGACATAAAATAATTCAAACGATGAATCGCTTGTAAAGAACTAGTATTACGATTAGCAATAGGGGCATGGATGTGTGCTTCGGTTAATTACTAAACTGCATTTACTTTACGATGTTAACATTAAACATTGATTAGTAAAACCTAGTGTTAGCATTAGAAATAAGGGCTTACCTGTAGCGGAGGGCAAATCATAAAGGTATGTAGTCTACAACTAACCTAACTAATAGTCAGGAATGCGTTGCTCGCTTATTAACCGTTACTATTATCATTAGTTAATGTCAAAAATGATTCGCCTAAATAACATGCACATGCAGTTCAATTATTCCAAAGAGGATGAGATAATGATTTATTTGTCTCTGGATGAGGGCAGGAACATTTAAGCGTGGTCACTGATGGGACACAGGTGTGTAGGTGCAGTGCATAGGACCGTGGTGATGGGGTGAGGGTGTGGGGACAGTGGTGGTGTGCCAACATCATGGATAGCCTTGCTGTGTTGCTCAGACCCCAGGTGGAAAACTGCCATACCATAAAGGGCCTTACATTTCACTCGTGGGAGGAATGGTGGTTGAGGATTCTGAGTGGTAAGGGGAGGGGGAGGAGGGCATGGAGAGGGTGATACAAGGGAAGAGTGAGAGGATGTTGAAGTGGTGGGCAAGTCAAGGCAAGGAGGGGGAGGGACGAGGGTAACGGGTTGAGAGGTCAATGGGGATGAAAAGGGAGTAACAAATGATGGGGGGAGATGAGGGAAATGATGTGTGTGGTTGGTGGACTGGGGTGGTGGAGATGTTCTGGTGGTTGTGCTGGGAGGGTGCTGATGGTGGTGCTGGGATGGAGTTAAAGGTTGTGGTTGAAAGCGTGATGGAGGTGGGAGGGTGGTGGAGGTTGGATGGTGGTGGTGGGAGGTTGGTGGTGGGAGGTTGGTGGTGGGAGGTTGGTGGTGAGGGTGGTGGAGGTGGAGGGTGGTGGAGGTGGAGGGGTGGTGGGATTAGAGAGTATTAAGGGAGTGGAGGGTAGGTGGTGGCGACGTAGGAGGGATGGTAATAGTGGCTAATCCAGGAGGGGGCACCTGAAAGCACGTGCCCCCCCTCCCCCTTCCAGTTCGTCAATTATATATTATTCGTAGTTGTTCATTGCATTATGAACGTAAGGTGGTGGTATTCGATGTCGAGGCCATGGTGGTTTTAGAACATTAGACATTGTGGTGCAGTTGTTAGTGGAAACAGGATTTTTGTGTGCGGGTAGTTGTGGTGGTTAGAGGTGATAAAATATGGACATCAATGGGTCTGGTCTGGTCATTCAAGCCTGTCATCATGGTGTGTGTTATACGCCCAACTGTCTTACAACATGTGCTTTACTAAACAAGAGCCTATGCTTTGTCCCACCAACACTGAACAACATGTCATCTCCACTCAAATGGAGACTTCCTTAGCCTCTTCACCATTGTGATGTTTTGATAGTTCAACTGGTAATGGCAACTCACCTGAGAGGCAAGTTGATTTTGCTGATGGAGCTCCCTGCACTTTTGTAGCCATTAGCTGGACCAGCTCTAGATCTGATTTCACCGTGCACGGTGCCATCTTGTCTAGCTGCCGGTGTCTGTCCATCACCATTTTGGCTGAATTCAAACCAAACCTAAGTTGAGCTATACTTGTTACCAGCAGCACAGATGTATTGACCATTTCTGTCTGTGTGTTCTTCAATCAAGATTATACAAATCATTTGTTTAGTGGTTCATTTGAGGCTCCAAAACTTGGTATCATGCAAGGTAAATATATTTGTGTTTTGTGTCAATTGAAAACTTGCACATATTGCAGGTGGTCATAAACTTATATTCTATATCTCTCTACTAGATGATTTTTTAAACCAGCTTGTTTGCCTGATGCTGAAGTTCTTTTGTACCAAGGACATGGGCTGGGAGAATATGAAGGTTAGCCTCCCAATATTGCATTTGTTGTACATTTTGTTGTTGCAAGTGCAATATTGTTGCAATTAGAATAATTGGCTGCTTATTATTCGCTACACCTGGTTTGAGAATTCAATATTGTTGCAATTAGAATAATTGGCTGCTATTATTCGCTACACAAGGTTTGAGAATATTAAATTAAAAACGGGAAGAATTATTCTTGATACATTTTACCTTTTTGTAGACTTGCCAACTTCTACTATTAAATCTTTAGGCAATTTTAACGATAATATTATTGAAAACTACATATCGTTTTTATTACATAAATAACCATTTATATTAAACTGACCTTTTGTTTTACTTGATTAATATTCCTTGACCTGATATTTGAGTGAGGAATATTTTCTGAATGTAATTAAATTATCATACATCATTTACAGGTCTTGGCACATATTTCTACAACCAACAGTGTGTGGCAGGTGTCAATGACCAATGTGAAGTTGCAGTTGGACTTATTCTTCAATAAACAAATTTAACACAAGTATGTTTCTATATGACCCTAGAACTAACTGTCTGTAACATTGGAGTGCTGTCTGCAGTATACTTTAAGATGGAAATGTGAATTACAACAAATATCTATTGACTAAAGATATATTAGATATGTAAAAAAACTAGTGTTGAAATGTGTTACGTATTGATTATAAATGTATGACATTGCACTGTCTAGGAAATTAGTGTTGCATATTGTCTTGTATAGGATTGCTGGGGGTTGTAAAATCTTAATAACTATCCACACATTTAAAATGTAATTTGTTGACAAATTTGGTGCAACGTTCTGATCACAATCAACATATTGAAATGTAATTTGGTGACAGATATGGTGACAATGTTCTTTTAACCTACATGTATTCATGTGATTGAACATTAACTGATTAGATGCTATAAAATGAAATTATTATTAACTACAGTACTTGTACAGCGAAATTTTAAATCAATTTAAATTTTAATTAGCTGTTGTTCTGTTTTGGTTAGTAGGCCTTAGGCAGTACAAAACAATTTCTTGGAGTACAAAACAATCTAACTTTTAGTGTTTGTTGTAGACATCATGACCGAAGCGTTACACGCTAAATGAAGACGTGTGAGTGCTCTACATTGGGTATGCACGACTGCACAGTACTACAACAATAGTACACCATGTAGAGCCATGTTGTCTTTTCCAGGTAATTCTAAGACATTCTCCTACATACATGTGACGTGGTTTGCCATTCTGCATGCACCCCATTTGAAATGTCCTACTTAGTCTCTCGCATACACGTATAGTCCTAAGTTGTTGTTTTGTGCAATTTAAAATGGAACGTTCTATACGAAAATGGGTCTTGTGGATTTCATTTTATAACATAAAATTTAAATCGATATATCTTCCGTACTATTAACGCTATCGTGTTCCTATTTTTAACACAACATACCACACCATTACTATATGTGAAAATCCATTTTGGTGTCTTACACATGTGGGGTACCGACGTTACAAGGTCCGATACCCCATAGGGTTCAAAACGGCCACATCTTCAGGTAGGAGTGTCCAAATCGGTTCAAAATAGGTACCTACGTAGAAGGGTCTAACCGCTATTGATTTGTTCTGTTCATTAATTTTTGCTTTATCCGTTATCGAGATACAAGTGTGCAAAGGAATTGCATATTTCCCGGGCGTTACGCGCCATTAACGTATTACGACTGGCTTCAAGGACGTCCTTGCAATACGTTAATGGCGCGTAACGCCCAGGAAATATGCAATTTCTTTGCACACTTGTATCTCGATAACGGATAAAGCAAAAATTAACGAACAGAACAAATCAATAGCGGTAGGACCCTTCTACATAGGTACCTATTTTGAACCGATTTGGACACTCCTACCTGAAGATGTGGCCGTTTTGAACCCTATGGGGTATCGGACCTTGTAACGTCGGTACCCCGCATGTGTAAGACACCAAAATAGATTTTCACATATAGTAATGGTGTGGTATGTTGTGTTAAAAATAGGAACCTGATAGCGTTAATATTACGGAAGATATATCGATTTAACTTTTATGTTATAAAATGAAATCCACAAGACCCATTTTCGTATAGAACGTTCCAAATGTAGTTCGAACAAACTTCCATCTAAATGCATATTAACTGTCAAACTTGTGTGTTGGCAACATGTGCAAATGAATGGCAAATCTCTTGTCTAAACAGGTACTTGGCTTCCAGTTGGATGCCAATTGGGGTCTACCGTGTTCTGAATAAATTAATGTTCAGATGCCATTTGGCGTCTTCAGCTTCTAATCAATTAAACACTTGATTTCTATTTCCATTGCAGGCTATTTGACACACTGTGTGAAAATTGATTGTCTTAAGTGAAAATTCAAAATCTGAAGGAATGTACTCTCACCTGGTAAGAAAATTCTGATTATATAGCTTACATACAATTGATACATGATGGTATACGAGATTTGCTCCACATTTCATTTTTGTATCACATTTGCATGGAGATGAAGTGTACCTATATTATAATATTTTCAGACAAAAAGCTCTCTAATGTACCTGCCATCATGAATGATGAGATTCATATTCTAGATGCAGAAAGGATGGCTTGTTATTTAAATGCTGTAGTACTGTAAAGCCCGACACAACACTGCAGTGTACTATACAATTAAAACTCAGCTGCATTACTATATATTGAACACTTGCAGTATGTAATTCCCCATGTTAATTCATCCATTGCAGCTCTGTGCGCATGGTTTATTTTATCAGAACTAGATATGCGTTACAATATTGTAAAATAGTGATGCAGCATCAGTATACTTGAATTTTCTATTCTTAGGTAACAAGAAATGTATATTCTGAATAATGAACACTTCCCGGTTTCTTGAATCACTGTTCAACAGCAGTTGAGGATGTCACTGCTAAAACTTCACATGAGACAAGGATCTCAATTACTAAAGTGATGAAGGTGGTCTGGTATGTTACTGTAGAATTGTTTGGTGGGAGGAGGGTTATGCATGCGTAAGAGGGATAAGAGCATCAACCTACATGTATGGGATTTTTGCTACGCAAGGGACCTAATTCAAGCAAAAATGGTCATAACACTTGAGTTGAAAGTATGCGAAAATGACAAAAGTCAGTGTATAGTGTGCAAGAATCGTGTTTCAAACATTTCACGCTTGGTAGAAAACGAAAAACGAGAAATTTTGACACAAATATATGTTGGTGCAGTATTCACATTTAGCATTGTGATACAAATAGCCACATCATTGAATAATTTGCCATGGCTCAAAATGCAGTTGCTACAACATTGTACATTTGTAAAACACCATAAAATTGGATTTCAGCATGATATGTTTAGATCAATGACGGAGTTTTGTAACCAATTTTCCAAAATTGGTTCTGCATATTGATTAATTTAAAACTAAATGAAATAATGATGTCAGAGTGTTGGTTGTGAAAGACAAGAGTTCACAAATGTAATGCGTAACTTAGTACAATTTCAAATCAACAAGGGAAAAAAAAAATTACAAAAAACTCAGAGATTAGAGATCAAGCTGAATTCCATTCACTCCAATTTTGGGTTTTGAAGAAATTTCATCTCGGACAGTATTGAATGCACTTGTATATATTTGCATTTAGCTTTTGCAAACCACATTGTCAATACACAATTCATGAAAACACACTTCTGTGCAAGATCAAGTGTAGTGGATTTACTACAGGCTGCAGCAGCAATTCTTTGGCATTCACTTTCAATGATCAGTATTTTGATGAGATGAGATTATAAACCCTGAGTTTGCACACTTTATAGCAAAGCAAACTAAAATTAGGAAATTTTCTTTGCTAAAGCTACACTAAGCAAGTGTGGCACATATTGAATGCAGTGAATAACTATTAATGTCCTATACTGATGGGAAAAGGTTCTATCATCACTGTGTGAATGGTTACTTGTGAAGCAGCAATTTAATTCTCCTGTTAAGACTGATTTCCACAAATCATCTGCATCACTGTTGTGAAACTAGCTGTGAGATGTAAATCATCAACAAATAAATATTGGAGTATCCCTCATTTTAATACCTCATAACATGACTGCATCTCTAATGCTGTGAAAACAATTATACTAGAAACCTTTCAAAGAGGAAGAACATCCATTGGAAGAGCAAAATTTGAAAGTCAAAATGGATTAGATGTTTGATATGAGATAAGTTTTTGTCTCAATTGGTAGTTGGTAATAATGAGTCTTCTGCAAAGTAAATCATTTTGTAAGGACAAAGTGAATGCCTTAGGCGAAAGATACTTGTATGATTGTGAATGAAAGTGAACCAGGTAGATTAATATAGTGTATAGAAATGCAATGGTAGCTGTTTAGGTACTGCCTTCAAGTTTAAAATTGCTGCTCTATTGAGCCTTCAAGTTTAAAATTGCTGCTCTATTGAACTAAAATAAGTGGCAAATTTTAACTAAAAAGAAACTTTGTTGGAAGGATTAGCTTGCCTTCCACACTCTGAGAGAATGTACTCTTTATTATAGGTCATGCATCATCAACAGGAATTTAGTCGACAGTTACTAGCTGGGTTTAGATGATTAGTAGATAGGGATAGGTTTCATTGCTTTACCAGTAGAAATGGAATGTGTGCCCAAAATGGTGGCTCACATCAGTAGGTAGGTTTAGATTATTATTCGTAGATAGGCGTATTGGGTATTATTACTGCTCTAGTAGACGGGTAATGTGCGCAAAATGCTACTCTACAACAGTAGTTAGGTCATTGGTGTTCCATACCATACCCTCGTAACCTAGATTGGTGCGCTTCTGAATTAATACTTCCACATATATCTTGATGTGGTGCACATTCTTGCCCCATCTCTGGGACCACCATGCCACAACTCTCAAATATAGGGGAGATGTATTGCCTAGCATTTGTATTTCACTTTTAGACCCTTTGATATTTTTGCCAAAGCAAGAACTAGTGATGTGTTTGCAAATATTTTGTGCTGAGATACCCCCAATAATATAAACGTTTTGGATGGTACAAGTGGGATCACATATGTGCTCTCTTGCTCAATGGTGATCCATAGACCTAACAATTCAGTTGGCACTCTGCAAGAAGGTATCTTGGCTGTAGCAATCGAGGATTCAATGTTGCATTCAAACCAATATTGCACTTTCTATTTGGAAACGAAAACTCCTTAGGTCTGATGGTAAAGGATCGATTACGTTTCACCATACATCATTCACCTTCCATTGATTTGTATGGCTTTACTTTGCTTCAAGTGGTATAATATTTATTAGAAATAAATCAGAACTATATTGCCCCATGCATGGAGAGAGCTGGATTGTCCTCATCATTCACTGATGGTGGGGTAGCATTTGTTATCTTGTGCTTTCATGTATTATTTGGAAGAATAAAGTCATGCACCTATTGAAGAAGTCTCCATTGCTTCAGTGTCAATGTATTTACCTTGACATCTGTCTGTATTGTATGCACTTTGCATCGGATGTACCCAAATAAACAGTGATACACAACAGGGCATCTCTGCAAATAGATTTGCACCCAACTTACCACATTTCCAAGGCACCGGAACAATTCCTGGTTGCACAAGGCAAATTAATTTCTTGACTGCAGCAAAAATCACAAATGTTCTCTCATAACAACAAAAAATAATAATAATAATAATTGCATCTACTATAAAGAAATTTGAACTTGCATAGATAGAAGATAATCAATTTTGCATTCAATCTCTTTTTACAATGCATTTATGTATCAGTATGGTGCATTTTCCAAGCAATCTGAACAATCCTGGTTGCACAAGACTTCACATGTTCTCCATAACGAAAACAAAATAAAAAGAAACATAATTGGGCCTACTATAAAGAAATTTGAACATTGCATAGTTGAAAGATGGATTTTGCTTTCAATATCATTTTACGATGCATTTGTGTGTCGGTATATGGTTGCATTTTCCAAGCAATGTGAACAATCGTGGTTGCAGAAGACACCAAATATTCTCTCAAATGGAACAAAAAAAAAAGAACATCATTTGGCCTACTATAAACATTGCATAGTTGGAAAATTATCGAATTTACAATGCATTTACGTATCAGTGTTCGCATTTTTACCAAGCAAACTGAACAATCCTGGTTGCACAAGGCTTTAAATGTTCTCTCAAACGAAGGAAAAAAAAAAAAAACAACATAATTGGGCCTACTATAAAGAAATGTGAATATTGCATCGTTGGAAGATGATCGATTTGGCTTTCAATCTCTTTTGACAATTACATTTATGTATCAGTATGGGGCATTTTCCAAGCAATCTGATCAATCCTGATTGCACAAGGCTTCAGATGTTCTCTCATACAAACAAAAAAGAAAAAAATATTGAGCCTACTATAAAGAAATTCGAAGATTGCATAGTTGGAAGATGGATTATGCTTTCAATATCATTTTACAATGCATTTATGTATTGATAGGTTGCATTTTCCATGCAACCTGAACAATCCTGGTTGCATAAGACTCCAAATGTTCTCGCAAAGAACAACAAAAAAGAAACAAAAAAAGACATATTTGGGCCTACTGTAAAGAAATTTGAACATTGCATAGTTGGAAGATGATCGAATTTGCTTTCAAGCTCTTTTTACAATGCATTTATGTATCAGTATGTTTGCATTTTTACCAAGCAACCTGAACAATTCTGGTTGCACAAGGCTCCAAATGTTCTCTCAAAAGAACAAAAAAAAGGAAACAAAACAAAAGAAACATAATTGGACCTACTATAGAGAAATGTGAACATTGCATAGTTGAAAGATGGATTTTGCTTTCAATATCATTTTACAATGCATTTATGTGTCGGTATGGTTGCATTTTCCAAGCAATGTGAACAATCGTGGTTGCAGAAGACACCAAATATTCTCTCAAATGGAACAAAAAAAAAGAACATAATGGACTATAAAGAAATTAGAACATTGCATAGTTAGAAGATTATCGAATTATAATGTATTTACTTATCAGTGTTCGCATTTCTACCAAGCAACCTGAACAATCCTGGTTGCACAAGGCTTTAAATGTTCTCACAAACGAAGAAAAAAAGAAAGAACATATTGGGCCTACTATAAAGAAATGTGAATAATGCATCGTTGGAATGGCTTTCAATCTCTTTTGACATTACAGTTATGTATCAGTATTGGGGCATTTTCCAAGCAATCTGATCAATCCTGATTGCACAAGGCTTCAAATGTTCTCTCATACAAACAAAAAAAAAAAAAATATTGGGCCTACTCTAAAAATTCGAAGATTGCATAGTTGGAAGATGGATTTTGCTTTCAATATCATTTTAATTTTTAAGTCACCAAAGATTCGCTCAGACGAACAAAAAAAGCAAAAAAAAAAGAACATAATTGGGCCTGTTGTAAAGAAATTTGAACATTGCATAGTTGGAAGATGATCAATTTGCTTTCAAGCTCTTTTTACAATGCATTTATGTATCAGTATGTTTGCATTTTTACCAAGCAATCTTAACAATCCTGGTTGCAACAAGGCTCCAAATGTTCTCTCAAAACAACAAAAAAAAAGGAACAAAACAAAAAGAAACATAATTGGACCTAGTATAAAGAAATGTGAACATTGCAAAGTTGGAAGATGATCGATTTTGCGTTCAATCTGTTTTGACAATGCATTTATGTATCAGTATGGTGCATTTTGCAAGCAACCTGAACAATCCTAGTTGCACAAGACTCCTCCATATGTTCTCACAAAGAAAAGAAAAAAAAACATAATTGGCTTACTGTAAAGAAATTTGAACATTGCATAGTTGGAAGATGATCGAGTTTGCTTTCAATATCGTTTATTGAATGTATGGTTGCATTTTCCAAGCAACCGAACAATCCTCGTTGCACAAGACTCCAATGTTTCTACAACAAAAAAAAAAAATATTGCCTACTATAAGAAATTGAAATTAGTATTGATTTCAATCATTTACAATGTATGCATGCATTTCATGCAACCTGAACAATTGGTTGCTAAGACTCCAAATGTTCTCGCAAAAGAACACAAAAAAAGAAACAAAAAAAAATTGGGCCCTACTATAAAGAAATCTGAACATTGCATAGTTGGAAGATGATCAAGTTAACTTTCAATGATCAAAAGAGATTGCGAAGATAATCAATTTTGCTTTCAATCTCGTTTTACAATGTATTTTTGTATCAGCATTTTCTTCCAAGCAACCTGAACAATCCTGGTTGCACAAGGCTCCAAATGTTTCTCACAAAAGAACAAAAAAAAAAAAAAAAAAACATTATTGGGCCTACTATAAGAACATTGCATAGTTGGAAGATGATCAATTTTGCTTTCATCCTCTCTTTACTGTATCAGTATGGGTGCTTTTCCAAGAAACCTGAAGAATCCTTGTTGCACAAAACACCATCAAACGGACAAAAAAACTATATTGCACAGTTGGAAGATTATGGATTTTGCTTTCAATCTCTTTTTACTGTATCAGTATGGTTGCATTTTCCAAGCAACCTGAACAATCCTGGTTGCACAAAGCTCCAAATGTTCTGAAACGAACAAAAAAAAAAGAACATGATTGGCCTACTGTAAAGGAAAGATTAAACATTAGATTGTTGGAAGATGATCAGTTTCTCTTTTTACAATGCATCTATTACCAATATGGTTGCATTTTGCATCTAGTGCTGGTAACAAAAAAAAAGTCTCACACGAAGTTGGCCATCTCTGTATATTTGTTTGCATTGGTGGTATGACTCTACCATACCATACTTTTATGCAGTGGTGATGCCAACAACTATCAGGCATGAATAGCTATCAGAAATGAGAGCTTTTAATTTAGAAATTGTTATACGATGGTGATGCCAACATGATCAGACATGAATATTCCAGAGGCAAGATGGTGAGAAGATTTCTTATATTCCAGAGGCAAGAAGGTGAGAAGATATTTTGGATACCACAAAAGACCACTTAATATAAAAGTCTGGCCTCCTTTTTATTACACTGCATCGATTGCTTTTCTAGTATCAGAAGCCACACACATGCTACAAGGTGCTTGCCATCCGATTTGAACAGACCAGTAGGAATAACATTGATTTTTGTGCTAGTAATACATAAAACATTAGGCCTACTAATCAAAATAAGGAAGGGGGGAGGGGGGGGGGGTGGAGGGGAATTCTTAAATCCCCACCGTTAAAAATCATTGCATTGGATGTAGAGAAGCGGCACATTGTGATTGCTTTGCTATTGAACTGAATTCTCTTTCAGAAGCATAATGTTCGCAATCTAGAGGTCTCTGTCCACTTCTTAAAAATGAATGATAGATTGCGCACAAGTCCATGTACTGCAAATACTAAGTGTCTGGCAATGGCAAAAGGAAGAAGTTGGCTAGGGTTAGCAAGGTCCATACATGTGGCCACAGGTCTTACTGATGTTTAGGCTGCAGTAGTGGAGCTGCTTCTGGCAGTGTTTGAATTCTGTTTCCAAATGGTCCATCGCAGGAGAAATGGAGCACATGGTACATGTAGAAGTAGAGAACATTAAATGAAGGGCCACTGTGGAGGACACGGGTGTGTTTGCATATTCAAATATGCTGCTCTCCTTTGGTAGCCCTTGGAATCGTTGGAAATTTGTATGTTTTTGCTGTCAGTGCCCTTCATGTGCACCTCTTGATTTCTATAGTTGAGATTGCAAAGTTGGTAAAATGTTGTCATTATTATCTGAATTGTTTCATTATTCGGTTTGAGCACCTTGAATATCGCTTGCCTTTTTCATAAATGGTGGTTATACTAACTTATTAGATTTAGAATAATAAAGAATTTTAGTTTGCCATTATCTATGACTGTACCTTATTACATTCTATTTGATAATACAAGTACAAGAAAAAATAAGGAAAGACTTTATACTACTGAATGAAGTACTAATAACACCTTACTTTTTCCCATGTATTTATCTGTGTTCAAATCATTGTACCGACAACGATACAGCTTGATTGCTTACAGTCTCTTTTAAGATTTTCTCTATAGATGGCGGTTATGTATTACACATTCTTAGTTAACAGATTTGAGCTGTCCTGAATTGACATGGTGGTAGGCATCGATTTGACCCAGGGTTCTGATTGTTTTCTGGATGCTTGAGTACAAAATGCAGAATATATCTTGGCACACAATATGAAATGCTGAAAATGTCGGAATGTTTCTGAATTGCCTGAGTGGAGTGAAAGAACCAGTTTGATTTCATGGCTCTGTTTTCAAAAGGCGAAAACATTAGGAAAAAGGTAATTGCATTACACAGTTGAATATGAACCCCAGATGTAAATCAGAAATCATGTCTTTCACTACCCACATTCTGACAAGTTATTTTCTATTGCATTACAGTTACATATAACTTTGATTAAGCCACTACACATATATTTGTATCTAAGCACCCTATTTTCCAAAAACTAAATTCTGACAAATCAGTGATTATCATCCTTCAATTAATGGTATGGTCTTGGCACTGTATCATTATTATAATGAAGCTTCGCCAGCTGTATGCGCATCTGACCAAATGTAATCAAACCTCTGTCTGATTCAGCATATGTTGTTGCAGTGTGATCATTTAACCTTAATGCTAATTGTTATCTAATAATTGACATTGTATGTGTAATTGTGATTGAACCATTCACTGCATTCATATAGAGCCATGGCAATACTGTTCTGTTCGTACATGATAAACATAGAAACATTTTGTAAATATTAATGATTGTAGTAACATTTTATTACTGATCGATGCTACTAAACCACTAACTCAGACCCTGAAAAACAAAAGTCACCATCATTTTCACCTTTCTCTACTCATTGATGCTGTGATTTGGTAATTCACATGTGCTCCATCTATGCTCTTTTGAAGACTATGGTAAGGTTCCCATTGTGGATGATCTCAGAAAATAACTTGGACAGTTCTTGGAGTGAAGTGATTTTTTTGGTTGAACGAATTTTTCTTGTGAGAAGGTCACAGTACTACGAGTTTCAGATACTCTTTAATGGTATTACATGACAGCCAAGATCAGCTACAAAAATAGGTGTTAGTGATTTGGTAGCTCATTTTTTTGTCAGCATGTAGAAGACAGTACATTTACATTGACTCAGTATCCAGAGTTCTTTTATGTGGCAGTAATGAAACCCCTTTGTACTTTTGGCTTTGAATTATCTTTGAAGCAATCAATGGCAGCAGTAAGTCAAATTACATGTAGAAGAAACCGTGTAGAAGAAACCGAAACAAATGTGTGTCCACTTTCTGCGCAACATTTAAGTCCCTTTCGTAGCATCCTTCAATGTTTGAACAGTTTCTATCTTGGCAACCCCACTTGTTGCCGATTGTAACCTAAGTTGATATATATGTGACAACATGTTTGATATGGCAATTCCTGTGGATGCGATTGGAGCAGTAACTAGCAACTTGGGATTGGCATGACAACCTCGCAGAGAGCATTGAAAGGGCCCCTTCCATCCTCTTAAACAAAGCATATGCCTATCCATGCATGTACCACTTGCATCATGCATATAAGTAGCATCAATTATACAATACAATCCATTTTTCTTACAACCCAATCAATTAAATTACTGACAACAGTTTTAAAGCTATTGTACACATATAGATCGTTCACATTTCTTTCATGCTTTCGAGTTAGCAAATTCAAATTCATATATTACAGCATCAAAATCTAACTTTCTTGCAAGAGATTACTCAATTGACAAAAGAATCAAGTTCTGAGTTCTATACTGATTCATTTTTGAGCGCAAATAGTTTTTTTATATAAGCAAGCTTACTGACCAGCTGAGGCAACAGAAACTGTAAAAATACGATTGCAGCTGCTGAGTTGTGGGAAGATGTTCTCCAATCTCTTGCTGTAAATTCCATTGAAAAGAAGTGCAAGTGCATTCTTAAATGTCCCAGTAGGAAGTATGTCCTTACGCACTTTCATCTGCAAGTCTGCTGGATATGTTTCTGTTATTTCACTTACTGCTTTATTTACCTTTTTTGCGCTGGAGATAGATATTGATACTCCTGTGGTCTCATCAAAGATCTTCACTCCTGCATCTTTAGCTCTGTATGCAATCCTAGCTACTCAGCGACTAACCTGGCTTCAATCAATATGTTGACCCATGTTGACCCATGCTTCACGAAACAGCTCCAGCTCCTGAATTAGACCAGCGATTATAGTTTCCTCATCAATTGTAACATTCGATGGTGCTACAATCATCAAAACATTTTAAACCAAAATGAGCTTATTGCGATAAATTCAAAACTTTCCATCCGATCTGTGATGATAGACACGTAATTACATCGCCTGGCAATTCTAAATCCTTTTGATGTTCCGATCAAACAAACCCTTATAGTTCTTAACAAGAGGCCTTACTGCTTCAATTCACCGTGTTACATGTTAGAACCATTGACATACCCCTGACCACGGCAAGCGTACTGCAAATAACTTCTGCTAGATAAACGCCCTTTTTCTTCTCAGTCAACTAAACTCAAAAAGCGATCGATAATCTCCCATTCATCATACAAAGTATAAAGTATAATAAATGTAATTTGTTCAGTAATAGGAACGTTACGTGTTCCATCAATAAGGATTCCATAGTAATATGCAATATTAATTATAGCTTTCTTCACATGAGCTGCACAAAGTTCAATGAATTCATTTTGAGTACTCCAGGATACATAGTGAGCCTGCATCCACTTTCCTACATTTTGTTTCAACATTATAGAAGGTCTCATGTATTTCTGCTAATATCTAGCAGGTACTTGGATCGTTGCTAATGCTGCATTCAGCTAGCAATGTGTCACTGTTTTCTTCAATGAAAGAAGTATGGGGCGACACATTGGAAATACTACATTGCTGTAGACATCAGTAGTGTTTTCAACAATGACATTACTGCTCTCGTCCGTTGGAGTACTGATTCCATCCTAACTTGTCAAATATCCAAAACTGTTTAATGTTCATCCCTTTTCCCCTTTAGGCCACATACAATAGAAATTATTACTTCGTCGCATGTGACCAAGGCAATTCAACTAATTAATATAGTTTTTATCAATTAATCCTCACCCTCTCCATCATAAGCAAGTCAACAACAGAAAGCACAATTTGCACGGTAGTGATGCAGCGGTGCTGACCTGGCATGCAAAACATGGTTCACAGGGCCCCCCAGTATTCTGGAGCCTGCGACTGATTGTCCCGCTGCAGCCTGCCCCCCCCCCCCCATTCTTGGCAGACCTGCTTGTAGGGGTGAATTCGTACTGCTAGACCCAGATCACTCCATACCAGCTGCTGCAATTCCCACTTTTCTAGGCCATAGATAACTTTTGATTTGAACCATAATGGAATCACATAAACATATGTCCTAACAACTGGAATTGTGGCTCGCAAATTCATTGCCAATGGTTGCATTGTAAGCTCAAACTATTTGTTTTGCCTTTGTGTACATGCAGTATCATGCACCAGTTTAGCCTTGTCTTCATGCCAGCATTGCTTAACCTTCCATGCTGTTGTGAAAGGCTTTGAAATGATGATCACCAGTATAGAGTGATTAAAATTAGTGCAAGAGGGGTGCTGTGGTAACTGGAGGAAGTAATCAGCTAAATGCATGTACAGATGCATATGTACCATACAGTACATGTACAGTGGTACATGTAAATGCAGAGATTATTGTTACACACATACAATACAGTACGTTGCACACACAGGGAAATAATTAAATGCAGAGCACTGGGTACCCCCCTCCCCCCCATCCCCACCCAAATTTCACTTACACTGGGTGTGTGTGAGTGCAGTGGTAGAGAAGTTTTCTACGACAGAGTTTTAAACCGAATGCCTGGCAATCAAGTTGGTTACCAGTGTGTTTCGGGTGTACCCTTCAGACCACCATGCATTAGAATGGCTGGGTAAAATGAAAAAGGACACACAAGACTAGCTAGATGGAGCCCTGTCAGTATAGCCACATCAGTTTAGGGTGACTTACCAACCGTGCAAATATCGGCACTCAGTCTTGACAAACTAGTAGTTTGTCGCAGAATAATAGAGTGTGAGGGACTCTACCGTCACTATGCAACCACTAGCTATACATATCCAACATATATATTATATAACCACGAGCATGGCGGCATACAACAGAATGATCTCTTTGTGTATAAACAGCTAACTATTTAATGAGAAAGAGAGAACCTGGGGTGGGGTTATGCGGTGTATTGGCTGGAACTTATTGCATGCACACTCTCATTCCGTCGCGTTGGAAGGGCAGATCCTTTATACGTCTTCTGAGAGAACAACAGTGGTGACATATTCTGGACCAGGCTTCACCCTCTGGGCCTGCATTGAGACCCAACCCCCCACCTGGCAGAATCAAGGGATAGAAGAGGAGTGGGAAGGAAAAGAGAGTTCTAATTATTATGCACACCCTTTAATGAGAAATAACAGTATGCATCCTGCTAATGAAGCAATTAGCCACAGCTACAGGTACAATTTAAGAATAGTGTTACATGTACATTGCACCCTGTATACTGCAGGGTAGTCTAATCCATAGGATGTTTTTCTCCCTTCCTAATGGTACAGTTTAATTCTTTCATGCCTGTCATAAATGTATGTTGTGCTGAACCATAGGAGTCTTTCATATGTAACATGTAGTTGGTAATCATTTGCAATTTAAGTCACCTCATGTACACTGTAAGCTGTGTGATTCATGTCATACATGTATAATTAGTTAGAAGCATTTCAATCAATGGTATATAATTTAAAGCCATGAGTGTACATGTATGTCATGCCAAGAGTAAACACAGTACTTTGATAAAACGATATCTTAGAGTACCACTTCAATGGTCATTGGTTGAACCAATAACTGAATGAGCAGTTACCGTGTTATCCATAAATGAATGAGCACACATGTGTATGGTCACACTCAATTGCACTGCAAAGTATGAAATCACTGTTAGGGGCACAGACATGGAGTGTGTAAGGAGAAGAGAGGGAGGAGATGAGGAAGGAGAGGGGGAGGAGAGGAGAGGCGGGAAAGGGAGGAGGGTAAGAGGAGAGGAGGGAGGGGAGGAGAGGGAGGAGTAGGGAGGTGATGGAGGGGAGGAGGGAGGGGGAGGAGAGGAGGCAGGGAGGAAGGAAGGCAGCTGAGAGAAGCAAATAGAGGATTATGGTACTACTTACTCATGATGAGAAGGATTAGGAATTATAGAGCTGTTGCGGCTGATTAGGAATTATAGAGCTGTTGCGGCTGAAAATACACACACACTACACATTCACACAGGCAGTCTGGGAACAAGACTTTGTCAACAAGCTATCGCCCATTAACCAATGCACTATCATACATGTACATCTGCATGTGGCACGATCACAGATGTATGTACGATTTCTCTCACTTTCTACCAGTTATGGGTCTCTTCCTGAGTAGATGGTTTGATTCAGTCGTAGTTCACTCAGTGTGTTGTAGTAATAAGGGAGACTTGCGTATAAGACTACGCGTGACATTATGATGTGGACAGAGTCCCAGTACTCATGCCTTCTCCCTCCTGTAACTTTGAGTCTCTGTATGCATGCGACCGTCTAAGGGCCACCAAGAGCCATGGGCGGGCCCCTGGCTGTAGCTCCTCCCCGCCATTTGGAGAGGGGGAGGGGGAATCCCCAATCATAACATGCACCTCAGGTGGGAACGAGACCTTAGCGACCGCATGTTATTCCTAGTTTGGAGAGACTCTTTTCAATAATCCGCAAGTCGCGCTGATCGAGACGAACATGTCGCATTGCGTACATTTTTCCATTTCATGTGTCACAACCACCGAACATGAGAAAGCCGTGCAGCAAGCATCTCCAGCTTGTAACCTCAGCTTCGTCAAACAGACAAAATAAATGTGGATAACTCTATAAGACACTGCGCATCGTTCAAGCCAACAAAAATGACAAGAAAAAACAGAACTACTGAGTTCATAGCTGAATGCATATCAATATATGGAATGGTCGACACGTGGCTGTCTGGTACCTGCTCTCTACATTTGCAGGTACCAAACTTTCTACAAATTGTTTCCTACATGTATAATAACATTGCAATATGTCTGTGACAGACATTATGCGCATTATCGTTCTTATTGACCGTAAATACATTTCGCCTTGCAATTGCACTCACGTGCTCTACGAAGGAGTACAAAAGACTTAATCTGGCAATGAACTTGTTCTACTTTTGCAAGCGTTAGTTGTGTCTTGACTTTTGCAGTGCCCATATTGATATATTAAAAAAAAAACAAGAACTTAATGAAAACGAACATACAGCCTAAGGATTAAAAAAGAAAGTATTTGCGATCAAAAGACCAATCAAGAAGTTTTTCGATGGCAGTTCGGCAAACTGCCAATTGCATTACAACACACGCTTCATGTCTACATTACCATGTGTTGTGCCATGCCAATGGTGACTTGGATTGCAGCTTTGTGCTAGCGATGTCCGAAGCATGCTGGTTGATCTTTACAACCAGCAGAACGAAAGGCTGCTGTTTTGCTATAAGTGCCACGAGGCGTTTGTCATCAGGTGGCAGGTGGGACAGCCCATAGTGATACGAATCTCTCTTAAATGTTGTATTTTTGTGTCACTATATAGGGAACTCGCAGACCGTATTTCACACTTTGCTCGCTCTTGTGGGATGTAGAGAAATGGTGCTACACCCAGGGTCGACGTTACATGAAACATCTGCAAAATGTCCATCGTAAGTGCATTCAAATCAACGTGAATCCATGTGGTGGCGGTGAGAAAATAGTTGTTGGGGGTAAGGTGGTGAGCTAAAGATTTTCGGCGCATGGGGGGGGGGGGGGGGGGGGGGCTAAATACTAAAACGGAGCCCCAACCCGCTAAAGCTACAAATATATGATACACGTAGGTGAAACACGCGCATGCAAAAGTACGTCAATAAATGCAGCATGTGACCTGAAACGTGCATTCTATTAGAGCTTATACCTGTGTTATTTAGTTCTTTCTCAATGTAGCAAATATGTGTCTTACTCCATACTTACTATCCATCCAAAACAGCAGATCCTTGGATGGTTCTTATGTAAATGTATCTTTTACAAAGTACATTTGTAATCATTATTGATACTTGTGTTAATAAACGGTGTTCACAAATGGCAGTTTAAACATTTATTCAAACTGGCAGTTGTTAAATGTTATGACATGCAAATAATTTTTCCCAAAAAAATAAAAATAAACATAAATCAAGGCTTAAAATAAATTGGGATCGTGATGAATGATTGGGGATGATGAAGCATGAAGTTGAATGATTGCAAACATTAACTTTATAAAAACACTAAATTAGGTCTGTACAAATTGAAACCAAATCCCAGTGATTACTGTAACAAGTCATATCAGATTGGAAGTTGCTTTTACCATTTTAATGTGCCTAACAACCAAGTAAAAAGTGATTTGATAACAAACTAATTTTGGCATGGAGTAATAACTAATACATTTTCTTTGCAATCACTTTTAAACACTCAGTATATTGCAACAACCATGCAATTAGCTCAGTTGTAAAGTTCTGCCGGATTGTGTTTTGTTGTTGCAAAATTGTGACCCTATTCTTCATACACACTAATTGTAGTCCACCGCTGCTGAGCTGCTCCTTAGATATGGACCCAAGTGGTGAGGCAAAAGCATGCAAGGCTGTGGCCATACCATAAAGGATCATGCATTCACCTGAGAGTAGGGATATTGGAAGTAATGAGCAGTAAGGAAGGGCCGAATTTGGGGGTGAGGGGAAGTTGGAAGAGAAGGGCAATACACCTTGGGATAGTGACAGGATGGGTTGGCAGTGGGCAGTTAGGCAACAGGGTGGAGTCTTCTATGTGGACATAGGGATTGGAAGAGTGGGAGAGGGAGAGGGATGGCAATGGTTTGGATGAGTAAACGATAAGATGAGGGAGAGAGGTGGGGTCTATATATGCTCAAGGAGGGCATACTGGTGGCTCCTTGGCCTCTTTGATGGTGGTGGAGAGCCACCCTCTTCACTGCTCCTCCTCCTGGAGGGCAAGGATGGCTCTGGCTGGTAAGGGCGGCGGTGGAGTTCTTCTGACCCTAGCTGCGCGAGCTGGAAGCCAGCTTGGTCGGAAGAAGAATGCTAGTTGCTCTGGTGGTTGTACTAAGGGTGCGATTTTTTCAGGCTGTGGGATGGGTTGTGACTGTGTTGTTGCAGTCAATGATGGAGGCACGGATGTGGTTGGTAGAGGACAGGGTGGTGGTGTCCTCAACACGACTGCTGTCCCACCGCGCGGGTTCGTCATAATGGGTCTGGTCATTCAAGCCTGTCATCATGGTGCGTGTTATACGCCCAACTGTCTTACAACATGTGCTTTACTAAACAAGAGCCTATGCTTTGTCCCACCAACACTGAACAACATGTCATCTCCACTCAAATGGAGACTTCCTTAGCCTCTTCACCATTGTGATGTTTTGATAGTTTCAACTGGTAATGGCAACTCACCTGAGAGGCAAGTTCATTTTGCTGATGGAACTCTCTGCACTGCTGTAGCCATTAGCTGGACCAGCTCTAGATCTGATTTCACCATGCACGGTGCCATCTTGTCTAGCTGCCGGTGTGTGTCCATCACCATTTTGGCTGAATTCAAACCAAACCTAAGTTGAGCTATATTTGTTACCAGCAGCACAGATGTATTGACCGTTTCTGTCTGTGTGTTCTTCAATCAAGATTATGCAACAAATTCGTTTAGTGGTTCATTTGAGGCTCCAAAACTTGGTATCATGCAAGGTAAATATATTTGTGTTTTGTGTCAATTGAAAACTTGCAGGTGGTCATAAACTTATATTCTATATCTCTCTACTAGATGATTTTTTAAACCAGCTTGTTTGCCTGATGCTGAAGTTCTTTTGTACCAAGGACATGGGCTGGGAGAATATGAAGGTTAGCCTCCCAACATTGCATTTGTTGTACATTTTGTTGTTGCAAGTACAATATTGTTGCAATTAGAATAATTGGCTGCTTATTATTCACTACACCTGGTTTGAGAATATTAAATTAAAAACGGGAAGAATTATTCTTGATACTTTTTACATTTTTGTATAGTTTTTATAGACTCGCCAATTTCTACTATTAAATCTATAGCCAATGTTAACGATAATATTATTGAAAAACTACATATCGTTATTACATAAATAACCATATATATTAAACTGACGTTTAGTTTTACTTGATTAATATTCCTTGACCTGACATTTGAGTGAGGAATTATTTCTGAATGTAATTAAATTATCATACATGTACATCATTTACAGGTCTTGGCACATATTTCTACAACCAACTGTGTGAGGCAGGTGTCAATGACCAATGTGAAGTTGCAGTTGGACTTTTTCTTCAATAAACAATTTTTAACACAAGTATGTTTCTATATGACCCTAGAACTGTCTGTAACATTGGAGTGCTGTCTGCAGTATACTTTAAGATGGAAATGTGAATTAGAACAAATATCTATTGACTAAAGATATATTAGATTTGTAAAAAAAAACTAGTGTTGAAATGTGTTGCTTATTGATGATAAATGTATGACATTGCACTGTCCAGGAAATTAGTGTTGCATATTATCTTGTATTGGATTGCTGGGGGTTGTAAAATCTTAATAACTATCCACACATTTAAAATATAATTTGTTGACAAATTTGGTGCAACGTTCTGATCACAATCAACATATTAAAATGTAATTTGGTGACAGATATTGTGACAATGTTCTGTTAACCTACATGTATTCATGTGTGTGAACGTTAACTGATTAGATGCTAAAATTAAATTATTAATTCAAATTTTAGGTAGCTGTTGTTCAGTTTTGGTTAGTAGGTCTTAGGCAGTACAAAACAATTCTTGGAGTATAAAACAATCTAACTTTTAGTGTTTGTTGTAGACATAATGACCGAAGCGTTACGCGCTAAATGAAGACGTGTGAGTGCTCTACATGGGGTATGCATGGCTACACAGTATTACAACAATAGTATACCGTTTAGAGCCATGTTGTCTTTTCCAGGTCATTCTAAGACATTCTCCTACATACATGTGACGTGGTTTGCCATTCTGCATGCACCCCATTCGAAATGTCCTACTTCGTCTCTCGCATACACGTGTAGTCCTAATTTGTTTTGTGCTGTTTAAAATGTAGTTCGAACAAACTTTCTTACTATCCATCGAAATGCATATTAACTGACAAACTTGTGTGTTGACAAAATGTGCAAATAAATGGCAAATCTCCTGTCTAAACAGGTACTTAGTAAGTGGCTTCCAGCTGGATGCCAATGGGGGTCTACCATGTTCTGAATAAATTAATGTTCAGACGCCATTTGGCGTCTTCAGCTTCTAATCAACTTAACACTTCATTTCAATTTCCATTGCAGGCTATTTGACACACAGTGTTAAAATTGATTGTCTTAAGTGAAAATTCAATATCTGAAGGAATGGACTCTCACCTGGTAAGAAAATTCATTCTGATTATATAGCTTGCATGGAGATGAAGTGTGTGCCTATATTTTCAGACAAAAAGCTCTCTAATGCTCCTGCCATCATGAATGATGAGATTCATATACTAATATTATATTGTTATGATGCGGAAAGGATGGCTTGTTATTTAAATGCTGTAGTACTGTAAAGCACGACACAACACTGCAGTGTACTATAAAATTAAAACCCAGCTGCATTACTATATTGAACACGTGCAGTATGTAATTCCCCATGTTAATTCATCCATTGCAGCTCCGTGTGCATAGTTTTATTTATCAGAACTAGATATGTGTTACAATAGTGATGCAGCATCAGAGCAGTAATACTTGAATTTTCTATTCTTAGGTAACAAGAACTGTATATTCTGAATAATGAACACTTCCCGGTTCCTTGAATCACTGTTCAACAGCAGTTGAGGATGTCACTGCTAAAACCTCACAGGTCAATCCACCTCATTTGACAAAGCAGATGGACAGCACCTCTCAGATTTTTGATGCAACTTCCCATATATAGTTGTTTTCATATAAGAAGACATTTGACCATTTATTACTTTAATAACCTTAATGGTTTAGGAGATGCGCATTGCTGAACAATTAACCACGTTACTGATAAGTTCAACTTTGAAATGCCTTAACTTTATCCCCACTTTGGACATAGTTGCATGTTTGACATCAAATCCAAGATCTTAGGATTTACAATCAATATATGATATGCATTTTGGAGGGAAGTCAAAGGGTTAAACATTAAATCAGTTTATAACAGAGATTTCACAAATACTGTATGAGGAAGGTTGATAGTCACCACTTTTTTTACCAGTGTGGATACAACATTGAACTTAGTGTTTTTGCAAAATAAAAATGTTGATTATGAATAGCCCCTGAGAACCTCAAATGGTTTTATGTGCAACTGCCATTTTGAGTGGATTTAACAATGTGTGGCTAAGTGGGTTACATAACATTCCAACCTCAGCAATCAAAACTAATGCATATCATATATTGATTGTAAATCCTAAGATGTTGGATTTGATGTCAAACATGCAACTATGTTCAAAGTGGGGATAAAGATAAGGCATTTCAAAGTTGAGCTTATCAGTAACGTGGTTAATTGTTCAGCAATGCGTATCTCCTAAACCATTAAGGTTATTAAAGTAATAAATGGTCAAATGTCTTCTTATATGAAGACAACTATATATGGGAAGTTGCATCAAAATCTGAGAGGTGCTGTCCATCTGCTTTGTCAAATGAGGTGGATTGACCCTCTGAACATGAGACAAGGATCTCAAGTACCAAGTACTAAAGTGATGAAGGTGGTCTGGTATGATACTGTAGAATTGTTTGGTGGGAGGAGGGTTATGCATGTGTGAGAGGGATAAGAGCATCAACCTATGGGATTTTTGCTACGCAAGGGACCTAATTCAAACAAAAATAGACATAAACTTGAGTTGAAAGTATGCGAAACTTACAAATAGGGTGCAAGGATCATTGTGTTTCAAACAATTCACGCTTGTAGAAAACGAAAAACTAGAGATCTTGACATAAATATATGTTGGTGCAGCAATCGCATATAACATTGCGATACAAATAGCCACATCATTGAATAATTTGCCATGGCTAAATATGCAGTTGCTAAAACATTGTACATTTGTAAAACACTATAAAATTGGATTTCAGCATGATATGTTTTGCCTATAGAGATTGTGAGTAAGAAATAATATGGGTGCAGACATATCAGTAACATCAGCTTATTTATAGTTCTGTCATCTTGCAATATTATGTTAACTCACATCTGACAGACCTCCCCTCTATCCTCTGAGTGACCCTGCCTACAAGTATAGAGCTTGAGCTATTATGGAGTAGCTATCTTGCTGTAGCTGTCTTGTTATATATCCCTAGTGTGCAGCAAGAGAAGCAATACTGAACATCTTGCAGTGGTCTTCCTGGCATGTGTCAGATGAGAATAGCAATATAATACATCAGATACGTAAAGCAGCCTAAATTTACACATGGTGGGCTAAAAGAGATGCTGACTTAGAGGTCAAGGTTGTCATGCCAATCCCAAGTTGCTAGTTACTGCTCCACTCTCATCCACAGGAATTGCCAAATCAAACATGTTGTCACATATATATCAACTTAGGTTACAATCGGCAACAAATGGGGTTGCCAAAAGAGAAACTGTTGAAACATTGAAGGATGCTACGAAAAAGACTTAATGTTGCGCAGAAAGTGGACACAAATTTATTTCGGTTACTTCTACATGTACTTTGACTTACTGTGGCCATTGATTGCTTCAATTATAATTCAAAGCCAAAAGTACAAATGGGGTTTCATTACTGCCACATAGAAGAACTCTGGATACTGAGTCATTGTACATCAATTTGCAAGAGGCATATGTAGATTCATAATAACGACTTAGGAGCCCAGGGCAGATAGCATTGAAGGGGCCCTAAACAAAGCATATGCCTATCCATGCATGTACCACTTGCATCATGCATATAAGTAGCATCAATCACACAATACAATCTGTTTTTCCTTCAAACCAATCAATTAATTTACTGACAACAATTTTAAAGCTATTGTACACTAATGCACACATAAAATCAATGACACATATAGATCCTTCACATTTTTTCCATGCTTTTGAGTTAGCAAATTCAAACTCATATATTACAGCATCAAAATCTAACTTTCTTGCAAGAGAGTACTCAATTGACAAAAGAATCAAGTTCTTAGTTCTATACTGATTCATTTTTGAGCGCAAATAGTTTTTAATATAAGCAAGCTTACTGACCAGCTGAGGCAACAGAAATCGGAATACAAGTAAAAATATGAATGCAGATGCTGAGTTGAGGGAAGATGTTCTCCAATCTCTTGCTATAAATTCCATTGAGAAGAAGTGCAAGTGCATTCAAAATTGTCCCAGTAGGAAGTATGTCCTTACGCACTTTCATAAAGTGACGCAGCTCTTCAGCAAAGTCGCCCATCTGAAAATCTGCTGGCAATGTTTCTGCACTTTTTGTTTTAGTAAGCCATAGATCACTTTTGTAGTTTGGGGTCACAATTGGTCTGTGTCCAATTCATCTCTATATATGCATATAACCACATACAGTTTGCTATTGGTTCTAACAGAGGCATAATTATCCACAAGTTGATTTAAACCATAATGGAATCACATAAACAAATGTCCTGACAACTGGAATTGTGGCTCGCAAATTCATTGCCAATGGTTGCATTGTAAGCTCAAACTATCTGTTTTGCCTTTGCGTACATGCAGTATCATGCACCAGTTTAGCCTTGTCTTGATGCCACCATTGCTTAACCTTCCATGCTGTTGTGATAGGCTTTGAAATGATGATCACCAGTATAGAGTGATTAAAATAGTCATTGTCACGTGCTTGAAAAAAATTCATGAACATAATTATCTTTGTGTTTAAAGCCCCCCCCCCCCCCCCCTATCATAAATGTCTTCTGCCGCCACTGTAAGTGAATTTGAATCGACGTGTATTCATGTGGCGGCAGTGAGATAATAGTTACTAGGGATCAGGTACAGGTGGTGAGCGAATGATTGCCGGCGCACGGGGGGGGGGGGGGGGGGGGCTAGATACTAAAACTGAGCCATATTAATTTTTAACTCATCTCTTCCACAAATAAGACACTTCTATCCTTGATGATTTAAACAGTTTTATAAGTGGACAGAGTTTGATGGGAAATTATACGAAGATTTTATTACTACATGCAAACTATGCCATTGTCATTTAAAAGCATTATTCTAAAGTTGTTAGAATGCTATAAGCTAGTTGAGATTGTTGCAATATGGATTTCATCAAACTGGATCATATTTGCAAAATTACATTTTATAGGCATACATCGTCTAACAATGGCTCATGCTCCTGGGTCATTACGCCATAAGTAATATTTATGTTTATGTTTTTATGTTTATGTTTGTTCATTTGTAGTTGCATTGCATTTGATAACACGTGATTGCACAATGAAGATGATGAGCATAAATGTTTAAGTTATCGAAGTTGAATTATTTGTAGTCATTTGTATTATAGTCTTCATAATATGATCTACCAGTGTGTTTCTAAATAATACATCAGCTGAACATGAGCAACAGATGCTTGGATGGTTCTTATGTAAATGTGTCTTTTACAAGGAGCATTTATAATCATTATTGATACTTGTGTTAATAAACGGTGTTCACAAATGGCAGTTTAAACATTTATTCAAACTGGCAGTTGATAATTGTGTTACAACATTGGTCAATAATGCTTCCAAAAAAAACCATAAATCAAGGCTGAAAATGAATTGGAATCGTTTGGGGGTGACGAAGCATGAAGTAGAATGATTTACTTTATAAACAACACTAATTTAGGTCAATACAAATTGAAACCAAATCCCAGTAATTACTGTAACAGCTTAAAACCCAAACGAATTAATCAAAATTTGAGCAGTAGCAATCAGACTATCAGATTGAAGGTTGCTTTTACCATTTTAATGTGCCTAACAACGGAGTAAAAAGTTGTTTAATAACAAACTAATTTTGGCACTGAGTAATCACTAATGAATTTTCTTTGCAATCATTTGTAAACACTCAGTATATTGCAAAAACCATGCAATTAGCTCAGGTGTAAAGTTCTGAAAACTTTCAGATTGCGTTTTGTTGTTGCATAATTGTGGGTGGACCCTAATCTTCGTACACACTAATTGGGGTCCACCGCTGCTTAGCGGCTCCTTCCCAGGTCATGAGGCAAAAGCATGCAAGGCTGTGGCCATACCATAAAGGATCATGCATTCACCTGAGAGTAGAAGTAATTAATGAGCAGTAAGTAAGGGCCGAATGTGGGGGTGAGGGGAAGTCGGAAGAGAAGGGCAATACACCTTGGGATAAGGACAGAATGGGTTGGCAGTGGGCAGTTAGGCAACAGAGGGCAGTCTTCTATGTGGACATAGGGATTGGAAGAGAGGGAGAGGGAGAGGGATGGCAATGGTTTGGATGCTTACAGGGAGTAAACAATAAGATGAGGGAGAGAGGTGTGGTCTATATATGCTCAAGGAGAGCTTACCGGTGGCTCGTTGGTCTCTTTGATGGTGGTGGAGAGCTACCCTCTTCACTGCTCCTCCTCCTGGAGGGCAAGGATGGCTCTGGCTGGTCGGTGGCTGGTAAGGGCGGTGGTGGAGTTCTTCCGACCGGAGCTGCACGAGCTGGAAGCCAGTTCGGTTGGAAGAAGAATACTAGTTGCTCTGGTAGTTGTGCTAAGGGTGCGATTTGTTCAGGCTGTGGGATGGCAGGGGCGGGTCCAGGATTTTGGGAGGGTGGGGTCTAATAACTATAGTCACAAGTGTGGGTGGGTACGGGAGGGGGCGTTCCCCCTCCTGTGACAGCCAGGGGGTCTGAGGCGAAGCCCCAGCCACTTTTCTTACTTTTGCGCTTATTTAGCATGAAAGTATACATACTTTAGTTTTGACAGATATCAAAACAGCTTAATGTAATGTCATTTGTTAACATGAAACTAAAAATTAGCAAAGGTAACAGTTACATGTACTAGTGTTCAACTGTAATCAACAAAAGGATTCATTAGTAGCATTCTACGAGGGTGGCGATGTGAAAACTCTTCTACTACTTTTTCAGGGTCGATATCCACTTCTCTATGGCATTTGAGCAGAGCTAGGCTATTCAACCTGTCTTCCCCCATGGTGCTTCATAAAGCAGTTTTAAGATGCTATTAATGGCTGATAGATCTCTCACATTCACAACTTGTCACAGGAAGTGTAGTAATGATGGCAAGGAGGGCATGAATGTTAGGATAATAATCCTTATCAGTATGCCTTAGAACCTTCTCAGGAGTGTCCAACTCATTTGCTTCTGATGGCATTTTAGTCCATTTTATCTTCCACATGTCCATTTCAGATGCCTAATCACTGCACTTACCACCTCAACCGTGGGAGTGATTCGATGAATAATGTTGCACAACTTTAGTTAATCCGCGACGATTGTGATTGTTGATTTGCCGTTTTGTTTTCTTCTTTACGGTACTGCCTTCCCTTAGTCATCGGAATACCCAATTGAGCTCGAGTAAGTATTCCTTGTGTACGTGAGTCAAGTCACAGTGATTATTAATCATTATTATTTACGTGTACAAAATTTACAAAGTTTTGTAGCATATACTAGTATGATGCCTACATCGGCAGTTCTTACAGTTTGCCTTTGACCTACAGTCCTTGCTTAGGTGACCCTTTTTTAGGCACTGAAAACATCGTCCTGATTTTACTAGGAATTCCTTTCGGTCAGTCACACTGCTAATTGTCCAACAGCAACTTGAAGGATGAGCCCTTCCACAGTAGGTACAGCATGTGGATTCATTAGAGAGAAGTGATGTAGCAGTGGGCCTGTCTTTCAATTTCCGTGGTGCAAGTATTGTTGAACTAGCAACAAGAAATGTCCTTTCCCTCGCGTCAACCTCTTCCTCCACAATCTTGATAAATTCGTCAAAGCCCCATTCACAATCAACAAGCTTCCTGCTAACAACAAGTCTGATCTCCTGAGGCATCTTGTTCATAACAATAGATGACAAAAGGCTGCCATATGAAGACGATGTGACACCTAAAGAATTCAGGCTTCTTACATGAGACTCAATCTTGTCACACAGGGTTCGAAGGGGTTGGATGTCGTGAATAGATGTGACGGCCTCAAGCTCCAAGAGAGCTTCCTGCCGATTGACTATCTGTTGCCTGTTTCCAAATCTTCGCTTAAGCACTGCTACTGCTTCTTCATAATTTGCAGAAGTCAATGTCAATCCAGAAATGCACTCTGCAGCTGAACCCTCCAGAAATGAAATCAGGTAGTTGAATTTGTCCACATTGGACAAATCTTCGTTTGAGTGAACAGCGGAATGAAACGAATCCCAATGTAATGTCTCCACCAAATTTCTTGAAACTAAGTTTGGGCAGCTTCACTCTCGAGACACGAGGGTTTCTAGATTCCATTGATGAATTCACATCTTCCAGAGATAAACTATGACGTTGCAAGCTACCCAGCAAGAAGTTCTTGGCCAAGAATCTTGGGCAAGGTAATGCTCTTGGCCAAGAATCTTGGGCAAAATCTTGGCAAGATCTTGTGCAAGATCATTAAAGATCTTGGGCAAGTGTCTGGCCCATGTGCCAAGATTATGGCGGCCAAGATCTGGTCATGATAATGCCCAAGTTCATGGCATGATCTTGGCCATGGCCATGTTCTTGCCCATGATCTTGCCCATATCTGCTGATATCTTGAATTGCATCCATTTATATATACATAGCACATGCCTACGTATACATTATCATACATTGTGATATAGCTGATATGATACTGATAACATATGTGTATAAGAGGACCGGATACATACAATGAGATAATGCATACATACAGAAAATCGAAAGTTTCACATGACGAAGAAAAGTTTAGTCAGTTGGGGTCACTGTGCACAGGACAAACATATATGTCATACATGCATTTATGTTATTGTATTTTACCTTTTTAACTGGTCTGCTAATTTCCTGTGTTTGTCCCTGCATTTTTGGTTCAGAGACGTTCTTATTTTATCTTTACTTGCAGCCATTGCAACTGATCCAAACTTTTTTTCAATGCATTCTGAATAATTTGTGTTTCATTCTATTATGAAGTAATCACGTCTAACTGCTTACCTTCTAGTGACTTCACCCTTCCTGGTGTGGTTTTGCTGACACACTGGAACTGTTTGATTTTCCTGACGCTTTGTAGCAATGTGTTGCTTGCTCTTCATCTGTAAAAAGTGCGTCCAATAAGGCAAGGCCATATTTTACAATGTCTGTTGAGTCTATCTTTAGCAATTCTATACCACCTTTCTAAGAAGGAATTACTGTTGGGTGACATTCTGTAACAATAATGCACATAGAAGCTTTTTTCATCTTGGACAGTTGTACCTATTTGATGCACATACATGTAGATCAAAAGCACATACATTACAAGCTTTATTCATGTTTCTTACCTTCAGCACCAAGTACACTAACACTGCATGTAGCAAGACCATCAACGTGACGGACTGTGAAATTGCATCTACAATTAGTGCCCCAGCACCAGAGAGTGGTGCAGTACCACCAACACTAGCTGCCACTCCAGTGCCCTGGTTTTGCAAAATATCTGCAATGCTTAAAAGTGTTCGATTAAGGGAATCAAATCCATTTTTTACAATTTCCTGCAGCTTCAACCCATTGGTGGAAGGGAGAACAATAATACAGGCATAAACTTAGGCATCTATACCTTAGCATGAGGGTCTGTTTTGAGTTTTTTTCTTATACAAAAAATATAAATGCAGACAATAAATGTGCAATAGCAGTGCTAAGAGTTGTATGTGTACCTGCAATCGTCCCAAGTCAGTCTGTTCATTTCCCCCCAATCTCTTTTTACTGACCACCTGAAATATATATGATCACAGTAAACCCAAACACAGCTATCAGTTTGATCCAATATATGCAATCACACATTCACTACAGACACCTAGCTCTTTAGTATTAAATACTATGCAAACCACGCATACACAGGGAAAAGTTTCGCATTCCCTAGTTGGATTTTGATCCACAATCCCTGGGTGGAAAGCCTTAAATCAACATTGGGCATTTTGATGTGGTTTGTTGTGTCTACTGTGATTGCTTATCACATTGGGATCGTGGATCAAAACCCAATGTTGGGAACTCGAAACTTTTCCCTGTGATATACAGCTGTAGCGGCTCGCACATAGCGACAATTACATTTGGAAAGTATATTCATAGTGATGTTAGGCTAGGTGTTTGCGTATATAGCTGACATTATAAACCACCTTCTAATGCCGTGAATCTGATTCGCGATATGATTGAACGATCGATAGGAACGCAAATCCCTAGCCTAACATCACTATGAATGAGGCTTACTTTCCATATGTGGGATATGCAAATTGTCGCTATAGCCACTACTGTACGCGCACGCGCGTGCATGTACATGCAGTTACACAGCGAGAAATCAATAATTGGACCAATATTGACGCATTATTGGATCAGGATGATATCATCCTTGGTAGGCAATATGGGTAACAGAATTGGTTCAATGATTTAGGGGAACATGACCCAAACATGTGTACGCAATATTGATATAACACTGATAAAGTGTTGATCCAACCATGATAGCAGTCTTGTGCCAAGCATGATATACCAAAGTATTGGCCCAATGCTGTTATTACAATATTGGCCCAAGACCATATTACCTTTTAAGGCATCAATATTACCTCCTTTTTAGGCATTGAAATTTTATTTGAAACAATACAGATTGCATCACAATAAACTATTCTATTAAGTCCCTTGTTCTCTCTCCTTCTATTAGCACTGCGATCACCATATCCTCGAAGTAGCATACTCCACCAGAGCAATGGACGGATACTTTGCATCCACTCAACAGTCTCGATGGTCTGTGTACAACCCATAGCAGAAGCATTACCACCACATATGTTCACATACCTTGCAGTGTAACTGGTCGTTTGGAAAGCTGTATGACAAATCACCACCTTGGATATTTGCTAATACACACCGTTATTAATTTAACTCACATCCAAGTCACAACGACAACAGCAAGTCAGTGTACTGGTGTTTGGATATCCAAAAGAGTTAGCCTGTGTGGATTCCACCAAAATAAATGTTCTCAAGTCAACTCATGTAGCCACACGCATCCAAGTCGCAAGACTCCATACCGGTAAATGACAACACCAAGCGCACTGGTGTTTTGATATCCAAAAGAGTTAGCCTGTGTGAATTCCACAAAATAAATTACGTTCTCAAGTCAACTCACGTAGCCATACCAGAGATATACTGGTACCTGGTCAAACAAATCCAACTCAAAGACAACACCTCGTCCTCATGTAACCTGTCTATCTCCAACGCTTTCTCTTTTTCACCAATTCTCCACGGCACACCCAGATGCGCTCTAATAAGAGGTACAATATGAGAGAATTCCAATAATAACTTGGCATCTAAATACCACTAAAACGAAAAGGGACCGATACAATCACTCGCTTACCAAAAGAGTTAGCCTGTGTGAGTTCCACAAAATAAATTACGTTCTCAAGTCAACTCACGTAGCCACACCAGAGATATACCGGTACCTCTGGTCAAACGAATCCAACTCAAAGACAACACCTCGTCCTCATGTAACCTGTCTATCTCCATCGCTTTCTCTTTTTCACCAATTCTCCACGGCACACCCAGATGCGCTCTAATAAGAGGTACAATATGAGAGAATTCCTTGGCATCTAAATACCACTAAAACGAAAAGGGACCGATACAATCACTCGCTTACCGATTCACACAGAACAGCGCGATATAGTCACTAACAACAAATCCGTGAAACGGCTCCACGTCTAGAAGCTTCCAACAATTTTCACCCTGTGTAGCGATAGTCACTGTAATAGAAGCTTTCACTAGAGACCATATCAGTATGTACATAACAATGGCAGGGCATTCACTGACTTTACACACTTGCTGCTGATGGAGGAACGACCGTCAAATTTTTAGGCATTCAAACAATAATTATTAAACAATACAGTTTATTCGAATAATCGTGAACAAATACTTTTTTGTTAACTCCAACTTTCTCTCTTTCTATTGGCACTGTAGTTACCATTTCCTCAAAGTGGCACCCTTCACTAAAGCAGTCGTGGACGAAGGACACGGCTTTTAACACTTTGCATCCTTCAACTGCTTCGATATTTCGCGAAAGTTCAAACATGGGGCAGTCTGTATCACTGAATAAAGGTTCACCAATCCTGATGAACAAGGGCTCAAACATTTGTATAAAACAAACTGTCGATCCAACAGCCAATTTATTATCATTATTGAAGCAATATTGATATCATGGTTTATGTAAAAATGATAGTCAGCTATTGTCCCAGGATTTTATCAACCTGTTCCATGTTGCTATATCAACATTGACGCAATGAAGATAATATATCAGTATTGGGTCATGTTTTATATCATTATTGTACCAAGGTTATTGCGTTTATCATCCTTGAGCCAATATTGGTAAGGGTTGGCTGTGTACATGTACATTATATGCATACATTCTCAGTTTAGTATACCCACAAGCACTCGCTTACTATTTTCAGCCTCCTTTTCATCCATTTCCAGTAAAATGATTTTTGAATTTTGATGGTAGCTTTACAGTGCGCTTGCTTTTCGCCATGATTAACGCACACGTGGTGAGAATTTTTTACGTGTCAACTATTAATTGCTTGCGCAAAATTTGTATGAGCGATCAAACTGGCAAAAATAAGCGAAAACGGTACAAAGAATACCTGAGGAGTTGTAGTGTGGGTGTTCCAGAAAGGACTGCATCACGGCGCCGCAAACAACGCAGTACAAGTGAATTAGGTAGGCTGCTAGCTTATGTTAATACTTATTTTCGCCTCAAAGATACATGACGCAGATTAAGTCCTGTGCTAATACCGTACCTCATTTGAGAAGCCCTTTGGCAGCAGGCTAAAATATTAAGTATGTACATGAACAGGGTTAGGGGCCAAGTAAACAAGGGCGCGCGCCGAAGAGGGGCTTGCGTTGCACAATACAATTCGTAACCATTTCACTCTGGATTTTTGCTAATATACAGCCAGAACAGCCACATGTAGTAATCTCTTTGCATCGACATAGTTTTAGGGGTGGAGATGAGGATGCGGGCGCCTAGGGTGGGGTACCCCTGGCCACGCTCCTCCTCCGGCCACCTGTGTTGAATATATTTGTATACATCAGTGGCGGTTAAAGTAATTGTTGCAAACATGTGCTTTTCCCAGCTTCGGTTTGAAATAATGAAATAATGAACAATGGTCATGTAGTTGTTGATTAATCTATTTAAAATTGATTGATGCTTATTACTCAGTATTTGGCATGTATTTTTCAGGCCACAAAAGAAAGAGATACTGCTCTGATCCAAGGATACCAATTCCTAGCAGCACTAAACGTCGATAGATGAAAAAAGCCAGTAGGTTGTATATTGTTATTTATGAGTGATATGATTAGGGTAGTACCACTGCAATGACAGTAATAATAGGAGGGACAATAAGTGTCCTGATACCGATGCGTATGTTGGTAGTAGTGCTCATGGTAATAATGTTGATAGTGATGACATTGAAGATGGTAGCCATGTTGGTAGTGATTGCAATGATGCTGTTTGATTACAGCGATGATGAGGATGGTAATGATGATGATGAAATTGGTATAGGTGATGGAGATGGTGATCAAGATAACGATGTCAATGGTGATGGTGATGAGATTGGTGGAGGTAGTGATGGTGGTGGTGATGATGAGATTGGTGGAGGTAGTGATGGTAGTGGTGATGATGAGATTGGTGGAGGTAGTGATGGTGGTGGTGATGATGAGATTGGTGGAGGTAGTGATGGTCGTGGTGCTGATGCGATGGTGGAGGTCGTGATGGTGTGGTGCTGCTGCGATTGTGGAGGTCGTGATGGTGGTGGTGCTGCTGCGCTTGGTGGCGGTCGTGCTGGTGGTTGTTCTGCTGCGCTTGGTGGCGGTCGTGCTGGTGGTGGTGCTGCTGCGCTTGTGGCGGTCGTGCTGGTGGTGGTGCTGCTGCGCTTGGTGGCGGTCTTGCTGGTGGTGGTGCTGCTGCTCTTGGTGGCGGTCGTGCTGGTGGTGGTGCTGCTGCGCTTGGTGGCGGTCTTGCTGTTGTGGTGCTGCTGCTGCCCTTGGCGGTCGTGTGCTGGTGCTGCTGCTGCCCTGGCGGTCGTGCTCGTGGTGGTGCTGCTGCGCTTGGTGGCGCTCGTGCTGTGGTGCTGCTGCTGCCGTCCCTGGTGGTGCTGCTGCTGCTGCTTTGCTGCTCGCGGTGAGGCGCGGCCCCGGCGGCGTTGCGGCTGCCGCTGCTGCTTGTAGTTGTGATCAAAGTGAGAAAAATGACAATGAGGAAACAGATTTGTTGCTTCCTGCTTCACTGAAACAAACCAGCAAGCTATCTACAGTACCATTATTTGAAGGAGCACCACTTAGCATGAAAGCAAGCTGGCTGGCATGTCAACATTTTGCACTATCTAACCATCTAAGTGATGCAGCTGCGCAACAACTGACAGAACTGATCAGAATGCATCGCCCTTCTGATGAGCATTGTGCAAAATCTACTTATCAGCTTAGAAATCAAATCAAATTTAATTTAGAAGTAGAATCAAAAACGTTCTGCTCTCTTTGTAAAGAGGAAATTAATGAAGTTGGCAAAATGTGCTCAAAGAGCAAGTGTAAGAGTAAAAACAGTGGAGTTTGTTATTTAGCAGTCCTTCCATTTCATAGTCATTTGCATACAATTTTTACAGGTAAGATTTTTATGCTTTGTTGCATTATATTAAGTTGTTTTTTTTACAGAAAAGTGGCAGGAAATATGCACACATTTTGAATCTTTACAACATGAAAGAACAACAATAAAGGACATTCACAATGGGGAAGTATTTAGATCCTTGAGAGGAGAAGGTAAGTTTCTATGTGTTCCAGAACATACTGGGCTTATTCTATCATGTGATGGAGTTCCAGCATTCAAGTCCTCAGGTATGCCATATACAATGTGTTAAATATGTTTATTTATGTAACCCCTACAACAGGTCCATCGTTTTGGCCAATGCTATTAACAGTAACATCCTTACCGCCAGATATACGATACAATGCTGAGTATACAATGACTGCAGCATTGTGGCTCGGTCCATGCAAACCTCCAATGAAATTAATCCTACCACCAGTATTATCAATCATTTCTAAACTTGAAAATAATGGTATGGAGTTTTTAACACCACAAGGACCAAAGATACTTAAAGCAAAGTTATTAGTAGGTGTGTTTGATTTCCCTGCTAAAGCAATGGCACTGAATATAGTGCAATTCAATGGTTACTATGGCTGTCCCTATTGCTTAGATAGAGGTGTATACAGATCACATCGTTTGTTGTATTTACCGAATTATAATCACCAACTTCGCAAACAACAGGAGATAATAAATTGGGCAATGCAAGCTCAGAGAAGGAATGAACCAGTGTATTGCATTAAAGGTGTATCTATATTAGCCAAACATATAACCCAAAAGCGTGTCCCAACTGATTATATGCATGCTGTATGTGAGGGTACAACAAAGCAGTTTCTAAAATGCTGGACAGATGCAAAAAATAAGCATTTAAAGTTTTATACTGGAAACAGGGTGAAAGAAATTGATAAAATGCTACTCAGAATCAAGCCACCCCATGAATTTCAACGATTTCCTCGCCCAATTTCCGTCTCACATTTTGGGAAAGCATCTGAATTCAGAAGTTGGCTACTGTACTATTCATTGCCCATTCTTAAAGACATTCTGCCACCAGAGTATGTTCATCATTTTGCACTCCTTGTAAGTTCTATGCATATTCTGCTGGCAGTGCCGGATTAAGGGTCACTGGGGCCCCTGGACTAGTTATTTTGAAAGGGCCCCCCCCCCCCCCCCCCCCCCCCCTCCCTTTTTTGAGTTTCAATCGTTGCGCATGGAATTTAATATACTAAATTAAGTCATTAGTACTACTGTATAAGAAGTACAAGTTGTGCAAAAAGGATTTACAATTTTACAACTTTTAGACACTTTGCAGCCACAAATTTTTCAATAACAGGGATTATAACGGCAGCCGGTCATCGTACAATGTCCGACCAATTTAGTCAATTGTCCGTTCGATTGTGCGCATGAGCGAACAAAATGTCCGACGAGGCTTGTCATAGTCACTGTTTTACGTCGCTGCATGCATGAAGTATTTGCATTCGCTACAGGGACAGACTAATCTTTGTAGGAATTATACAGTAGCGGTACGCAACGTTTGCATCGCACGCAATTAACGTTGGCGTACGGTATGCTTGGACCATAGATTGACCGTGGTAACGTTTATAGAGCATAGCGTTTTAAAACATAACCTAATGGTGCTCATGCGCCGTCGCACGTCATTAGCCACGTACGCCTGACCAGTTACGTACTCTAGTGTCGGAATCGAGTAACTTCTGTCCTTTTTATGTAAATCTACGGCGTGGATAAAGCATGAGCGTAGGCCTAGCGTTTGCGTAGGAATGAAAAAGTAGCGTCGATCGTACGTAAACACAAGAAGCAGGGAATTGCAGTATCAGAATATAGCAAAGGCTCATAGCGTTATAAATGTTATAACGGAACAGAGGCTAAAGTTTGATTCCACTGTGTGAATTACCGACTATAAAAGCACTATGACGCAGGCCTTTACCCGACTGGGACTTGATCTTTTATAGCCTAATGTGCAATATTGTAAGGTGTACAACAATTTGTTGTTTCAAACATGAATAATGCATGTCCTGTCAATCAATAATGATGTCCGACCATTTTCAACTATGTCAGGACACTTTGTTAGGACAATTTTTTCACTCCGCTAAAAACCCTGCAATAATGTCTTCAAATTCAATCTGCTGTAGCACCTCAGACTCAATTGCCATGAGTTAAGTCTGTCTTGATGCATGCATGTTCTTTTCTCATTTTTGATAAGCTTTAGCTTGGAGAACGATCTCTCTCCTGATGCATTGGTTGCCATCAAACTCAAGTACATTTGATAAGCAATTTCAACGTTTGGAAAGGTTGATTGGAGACAATGGTTTTAAAAGAAATTATACTGTACAAATTAATAGCTGTACATGTGAATGTACATGTCGGCATTTCCTTGTCTGAATTCAAACGTTCGATAAAACAGGAAAAGTGTTTGAACTCTTGTGGAAAGCTGTAGCTCCAAGTCATGAGGATAGCATTGCTGTAAGTTTTGAGCCGCTTTTTCTACTTCGTCTGCTCCCATGCTTAGAAATTCTGTAATTAATCCGAAGCGCTTGTGCACCACATCATATGCCTGTGTGCGTAACGTCAAGGCCTGTGACAATTTATCCAATATTGGAAGGAACACTTCGATGCAAAACTTATCATGCTGATGAAGCACCAATCCGTTAGATTCATCACCGAATTGCGTTTTTGATTTCCTTATTCTTTTTTCGGCATCCTTATATTTAGCACTTGGATCCTTTTGTTTCGCACGCATCTCAATAGCATCAAAGTTCCCTCTAAGTACTGACACGAAGTCCTGGAGTGACTGTAGCAGTTTGACAGCTGTTCCTAGCTCAATTTCAGCACTTTGAAGAGCCATGCTAACTCTGTTGTACCTTTCCAAAATGATGTTCCGAAATACAGCCATGAAAACAGTGTCCAGGTAAGATAACAAAATATGAAGGCCGTTAGCTTCTTGTTGGGTATCTGCTCGCTGTTCAGGATCTTGCACAATGTGTAGAAGAGCAGCTCGAATATTATCGTATCCTTCTGACAGTGCTTCAGTAGCTTCAGCACGAGCTGACCATCGCGTATCGGACAAACACTTGAGCACTCTTTTTTCCCCTTCAAGATGTTGTACAAGTGAACCAGCTGAAGAAATTTGTTGCTTCCACACAAGATTCAACAGCGCAAACACCTATTACATTTAGTGAATGTGCGGCACAAGGCATGTACAATGCCAACGGATTTATATCACATAGTTTAGCTTGCATACCATTATATTTCCCAGACATGGTTGCTGAATCATCGTAGGTCTGTCTGCGCATGTACATAATATCTATACTATGTTTTTCAAGAAACTGCACTGCTGTAGTGGCAAGGAATTCACCTGTATGACTCTGGATAGGTAAAAAAAAGAAGAAAACGCTCTTGTATGTTGTGCGACTGCTTATTTACTATTCGTACTATAACCGTAAGCTGGTCAACATGACATAGGTCTGGAGTTGAGTCAACAGAAAGGGAAAAATACTTGGCTTCTTTTAGTTCAGTAATGATAACAGATAACACTGTGCTGCCCATGATTTCTATAAACTCTTCGCCTATTGTTGATGACAAATATGATGGCCTACCTTTACCTTTGTTTCCATAGGTATCAATGTGGTTTCTAAGAAATGGGTCTAATTTGCTTATCAGCGTACACTGAGGTAGATTCCATTGTGTGGTGAGTTAAAGATTCATTATCTCCTCGAAACGGCAAACCACGTTCTGATAAAAATTTAATGACAGCAACCATACGTTTTAGAATATTATGCCAGTATCTCCTCTCAGCTTCGAATTGTTTCCCAATTTCACAATCTATTCTTCCGCACACTTGTCTCTGACTTGAGTATGCTACTTGAGCGCTATGGTGTGCAGCGCTATTTTCATGATCAATCAATCTACTGGATGCATGATTCCAATCACTGAATCCAGTACCTGAAAACTGTATTGTAATGTGCTTGTCACCAAACAGAACACATATAAAGCAGAAAATACTTACTGTGGAAGGGGAGTAAACAATCCATTCTCGAGCAATTTCCTCACCAGAAAGATGCTTTCGAAAGAGGAGATGTTTAGAGACTTTCTGCTTTAATTTGGTCTTTAAACTGTAGCTCGGAAGCTGCAAAATCGCCTTCATAATTCTGGCACTCTTTAGGTCCTTTCATGCTCCAGTATTCACGCACCTCTTTTGAAATGTTCTTCCACAAAGCAACATCGCCACTATATTCTGGCAACAAGGAGCTACTGAATTTGGAGCTACTGCATTTTTCAATTGGATAACCAGGATAAGCATTGTCTTCATGTCCGCGCTCTTCGCGTGAGAGCCAAGCGAGAGAGCTTCAGCCTCCAAAGGAATCATGCCTTCTGGATTGGAGCTATTAAGCTCATTGCAAGCACGATCTCCACTCTGGTCCACTGTTGTAGTGGCAGAGCTTTCAGACATGTTTGCGGATGCTACGATGTTGATAAAACCCAAGTCATCCAGTTTGCGAAGCTTAGTAATTGATTTCTCCTGCTGTTTCTTCAGCTTTCGTTTTGCAGCGCCACTCATCTGTACCCTTCCTGCTCCATCACTGCTTTTTTTCGAGGTCGAGCTGCTACTATTCATAATAACGCACACTCAGAGTTTCCTATTACCTGCCGTAACCTGCGTTACGGATTATCAAAGCAGCGGGGAGGGGATGTGCATAATGCATTGAGCGATAATTATTTTGTGGTTTCTTTAGTGAAGGGGTGGGGGAGGGTCTGACCAAACACCGCATGCATACTTGCCCGTTTGGTGCCCCCTAAGGTTGTGGGCCCCTAGACTGTAGCCCCACTTGCCCAATGGATAATCCGGCACTGTCTGCTGGGCACCAACTTCTCAGTAGAGTTAATAAATGATGCAGAAAGGATGCTGCTTGAATTTTACAATCTTATGCCAGAATTGTACCCAGAAAGTATGTGTACTCCTAATGTGCACAGTCTCATACATTTATGTGCATCTGTGCGGCAGTTAGGCCCACTTTGGGCATACTCATGTTTTGGATTTGAAAATATGAATGGCATGATTAAAAGGAACCAGCATGGCTGCAGAAACATCTTGCCTAGTCTCACCAATGCAATTTGTATGAAAATTAGCTTGTCATTGCACAAAAAGGCAGTAATGAAATCAAATCAAGAAAGTGACAAGACCAAAAGGTTTTTTGAAAAAACATCTCACTATTTTGAAGATGGACCTGTTGGAAAAATCAAAACTATCACATTGGATGAGAGTGAAAAGCAAATCCTTAGAAATGCAGGGCTCACAATTCCAGAAAATGGACTCAAATCATGTAATTCATATATGCTTAAACATACATCATACCAAGCTAGAAAGAATCCAATGAAATTAAGAGACAGTTCAGTATGTATGTTTCAAGTAGGACCCAATACAATGATGGGGTCCATAAGAAAATTTGTTTTATTGAATGAAGAACCAACTGCAATTATTGACAAATTTGAAACTGTTGAAGAAAATTTACTTCAAGCTGTACATGTCAGAGCAAGAAGACCATTTCATGCTAACAATACCTTCATTAATAAATGTTTCAAGAAAGTAAAGAAAATATCTGTTTCAAACAAAGCAGTAGCAGTACAAGTTGAAGCAATACATGTACACATTCCAGTTAAGCATAGTGATATTGACATCATTGTGAAGCAACCCAACATTTATGAACATCATTGAACTAAAGTGTATGTAATACTATGTTTGGATATGAGTTCTTGAATTTTAACAATTTTATTGTTTAATAATATTAGAGGAGAAAAATTATCTTGGCCAAGGGCATAAGACTGATAAGAGTCTTGCCAAGATCTTGCCATTTTTGCCAAGATCTTACCATTCTTGCCCGATTCTTGGCCTTTCTTGCCCAAGAACTTTTCACTGGGATAGTCTCACCACCCCCAACTGACGTTCTTGCCGCCCTTGATGTGGGTCTGCTATTGCGTACTTGTTCTTCGCAGTCCACAGTAGTCTTCTTGCAGGTTTACTTTCAACAAGACTTCTTCGACTTCCGCTATCACTAACGAAATTTCTTCGTTACAGACGTCTGTCTGTTCTATTTCTGCTTCAAGCTCTTCTTCGGTGCGCAACAATTCGAGTATTTCCCCATCCAGACCGCGCAAAAGTGAGTTTTTCCTCTAGAAAACGCTTCTGCTGTTTCATTTTTGCCCCATTTTGATCTGTAGAGGTAAGTAGAGCACGAATTTCCCTTCCCACACGAGTACAAGATGCTCGGTGTCCGCCGCGTATCTTCCTCTTCCGTGTGAGACTTTCTTGTTCTGACATTTCAACCCGTCCCGGCTCGAAAGACCATATACGATAATCAAACTATGGCTGGGTTGATCGAATTTATACCAAATAGACAAACACACAAAGGACACACGAACATTCAATTCTACAATCGATTCATTCGAATTCAGAGTATACCGTATATATATTAGTCCAAAATACCGAACAGCAAGTGTACATACTTAAATTTGGAATCATGGTTTTTAACATTTCGTTTGAAGCTAATTCTTTTAACTGGAGTTTCATGTTTCTTGGTAGTTGTTTAGCCAATTCAGTCTTGATATCAGGTGAGATCTAACTTCTGAAGAATTTGAAATCAAACCTGTTTGCAATAGCAATTGTGATTAGATCAATTGCCTGGTAATAAATCCTTCGATAGTGGTCCTTTACATTAGTTGGATATTCCAGAGCAGCCTTACCTGTTTCAAAACGAGGTAGAATTTTTCTACGACATGGAAGGGTGGGATCTGGCACATCAATTGAATGCCTTCTGGTTTCAAGGTAGTTCCAGAACAGGTCAAAGCACTGATCAGATCGAATGGGTTGAAATGTCAGCTTTGTTGTTTGCACAATTCTCTGTCCTTCTCCACAGGATCCTTAATGCCATGATACTGAGCATATCATTTTGGATATAAATTTGTCCTGGGATTTCTCCATCCATTTGGTAAGGCTTGGTTTGTCGTCAGCTCTTGTTCTAAGCAGTTGCATGAGGTTGGAGTTGGATTCTCCATAATCTGTCTTGTGGCATTGACCACGCAGAGCTAGGCCTTGTCTGCCTAGGTACCGAACACTGCTAAGTATAATCTTCAGCATTTCTCTACACCTTTGCATGAGATGTGCTTAGTAGTTCTCCAACATCCCTGGTAGTTCCTGGAATTGATACAACCAACATTGCTTCACGATGAGATTTTGTATGTTGATGATTTTCAAACTTCTCAAGTGCATTTTTCCAGTTGGAAAACCCAGTGACAGAGTAGACATCATCATTTTTATGCGTAAGCATAAGAGCACACTTGTCTGCCACCATGCAGTAGAAGCAAAGAACACAATCTTTTGCCTCTTCATAGTGAAGCCAAGGAAACTTACTGTACCATGATGGAGAAAATGCTCGTCTCTGCTTGCCGAACATCTGCATCGGGAAGGAACGATTTGGACACTCAGGAATTAGAAAATCAGCGGCTTTTACATTGACCTCGCTAGTTAGATTGGCCTTGGTCACCTCCATTATGATTTCTTGTTCAATGACAGTGGTTGGAGAAGGCTCTCCACTACCAAGTAACTGGCAGCTGTCTGCAGGCGATTGCAGGCTGGCACTTACATGTACCTCAGTAGCACTGGCGCCTACTCATTTGGAAGTGTAGAGTTAGATTTTACAACCCATTGCAGAATTGACATTTTATAGCGCACTGTGTTAAATCGCAAATCGTACAAACTGAATTGCAGCTGCTTAATAACTTGAATTACTATTCATTCCGGATATACATACATATATGTACGTGAGAATTAAAAAAATCATTAATTTCCTTTGAAATTATGCGCTGGTTTCTGGGGCTCCGCCCAGACCCCAATGGGGGAGCATACAGCGCTCCCCCATACCCCCTAGCTGCTGCAAGAGTGGGCTCCGCCTCCTCTTGCACCCGCCCCTCCATTTAGCCCCCCCAGTTTTTCAACCTTGTCTACGTGCCTGCTTCACACTCAGCATACACTGCATAGTCAGCTTGATTGAAACGGTCATTTATTGTTGTGACTAAATCCAATGCCTCAAAATAAATTCTACCATAGTGATCATCAACTCTTTCAGGATACTCAGGCATTGCTTTTCCACCTATGCAGTCCTCTAATCTGAGGGGTGCCGTGGCAATGTAGGACTGCTTACAATTCAATTTCTTCCAAAACATTGTCCACATTTCTTCATTTCTTAACAGTGATAATGTTTCACAGTCATGGCTGCAGTGCCTTGAGCTTCAGATGCAGTTAGTGTCTTCTTCTGGATTGCTTCACTCAACGAATCTGTGTGACTAAGTACAAGCACCCCTAATGACAAGACAAAAAAAAAGTCAAACTTCTTCATTTGTGTCTGAACACCTAAAGTGCGGGCCATAATATCACTATCCCTGCAATCATCTAGAACTTCCCATAGATTTAGCAATGATTCGTAGTTCTCCATGATGCTACGAAGTGCCTGAGCTCGAACTGTCAGGACACAGAACACAGATGTTTGGTGCATCTTTTTCATCGCTATCATTGCCAAAGTCAGCTTTAATGTTCCTTAGCTGTGCTTCTCGCTTTGAAAACTTGACCAGCTTTGTTATTTCATACACTGTGTCCAACGAATTTTTTATATGGCCACATTGCATCACCACATCTGAGGCTGCCAAGTTTAAAGCATGGCCATAACAGTGCATAAATAATGCTCGAGGCTCATCTTTCTTAATGATAGCAGCAACACCATTTTTATGGTCACTCACTGTGCTGCAACCATCGTAACACTGACCTCTACATTTATCCAAGGGCATTTGTAGACGTATCAGGACATCTTTTACCACTGCAGCAAGTGTAGAGCATCAGCTCTATCACTGTGGTATAGTCCTACAAAATCCTCGTGCGACATTAGACATTCATCAGTCCACCGTAGACAAATAACCAATTGTTCTCAGTTTGATATGTCCCTGGTTTCGTCAATAAAAGTCAGTTTTGCATGCACCATCTATTACTTGATGTAAGATTTTTTGTCCCATGAGCTCAACCATTTCATTTTGTATATCATGTGATGTATATTTTCTGCCTTTATTTTCCAACCATTGTCTCATGTCAGGAATATCATCGCATCTCAATTTTAAAAGTTGTATGAAGTTTGATGTATCGTCATTGTGTCCCCTATATGCTAGTCCTTGACGACAAAGCTTGAATTGCCATGTTATGATATGCAAAATGTTGATGCTTTGCAAATCCTTTTCTTGAATCTGTAGCAGCTTTCCAATTGCGATAGCCTGCTGAAATCTCCCCTCTGCCCACATGTAATTTTCAAAGCATATGCTTTGGCACAGTAATAGCACAAGACTGAATCTGTTGCCTCCAAATAGTGCAACCAAGGCCAACGTTGAAACCACGAAGATTTAAAACCGTACCTAACGTCACTGACCTTCTGTGATGGTTCCAAGTTAACTTCATTGCCATCATTCTCTTCTCCATCTAGGCCTATTCGTTTGAATACTTGTTGAAGAAATGTGGCGTTGAGACCTGATGTGGCGTGGCACCCAGGCTAATCAACATATCGGAATCAGATCCTAAATCCAAATGCACTGGACCCTCCTCTGGGTCACCTCAACTAGAGCATCATCATCGTCATGCATCATACTCACATCAGTTGTCGCTGTTTCAACGTCCTTTGATCGAACAGCCATTGTGGCACAAGAATCATCAGTGGGGGAGATAGGAATCGCTGGAGTTTCAATTGTCTGTGTCACAAATCCAATAAGCTTCGTCTGACATCTTTTGGTCACCATCATCGGATGTAAAAGCTTTGCACTTCATTAGGAAATCACAAATGATTAATTCCAATATACTAAGGTGGTTAAATGAAGTAATGAATAATAATTCTGCCCGGGAATACCCCCCCTACCCCTCTGGTTCCGCCGCCGCTGGTATATGCTGTCTAGCAAGAAAATGTGTGCAGCGAATTAGGGATTTAATGGCTGCTCTGTTTTTCAATCTCTCTTGCTTCTCTTGTAACACTGATCCTTTGAAGACTGCTCCCTCTGCAGCCAATGCTGATTCCTTTGCCATTCCATTCCAAACTTTGTTCATGAGCTTTCATTTTTTCCACAGCCTTCTTCCAATTGGTGAATGGTTTAGCAACCCATACACCTCCAGTTCGTTCAAGGGACTTCCCATACAACCTGCAGAACTTGCAGAATGCACCTTCATAATCTGCATCATATTGAAGCCAAGGAAATGTTGCCTCCCAGCTTTTGCAATATTTCCTACAGCTGGTTGTGGGATGATACTTTTCATGTTTATTACCAGCAACGTGGGCGCTCTTTTTGTGCTTCTTGCAAGGACCCGATTGATTTTCTTCCATTGGTTCTTCATTACTGCTGTCAATGTCTAGTGTAGCTGTTGTTTCAGAAGCGTTTCATTTTTTGCTTGAGGCTGTAGAAACAGCTGATGATTCTTTGCCTGAAGAAGGAAAATGGAACATCCGATCCTTTGCTTAAGGAGGCAGTTGGAATGGCTGATCCTTTGCCTGAGGAGGCAGTTGGAACAGCTGATCCTTTGCCTGAGGAAACAGTTGGAACAGCTGATCCTTTGCTTGAGGAGGCAGTTGGAACAGCTGATCCTTTGCCTGAGGAGGCAGTTGGAACAGCTGATCCTTTGCCTGAGGAGGCAGTTGGAACAGCTGATCCTTTGCTATGTCACGTGCACGTTGCTATAGAAGCAGCGGAAGCTCTTAGGCCTTCAAAGCTCAATGCAGCTTCCTCAATTAAACGACATGCTGATACGTCTGAGGGATTAGCAGAAGCAGAGGTAGAAGCAACAGCTATTCCCAGTTAATTACGTAACTTTGATATGACTACATAGTGATTTACAACATCATCAATCCTAACTTGTGAAACAAAAGTATTAATGATCTTCTAAAAATGTGTAATTTATTTAAACCTCACCCACTTCCGAATTTGAGCCTTCATAATGTTAACCCCCCCCCCCCCCCAAGGTAAACTGCCAAATTAGAACGGGTTGGCTTTATTGGTCCAAAGTATTAGAAGTAGGGGTTTGAACTTTATTGGTTTCAAACTCCTACCTCTAGTCTTTCACCACTTTGGCCCCCCCCCCCCCCCTCCCTCATTCCAATAAAGCCAACCCGTTCTAATATGGCAGTTTACCTTACTCCTTTTTACAAAGACTTGATTTGAATAGCTCTCAGTTCCTTCTTTTTACTCCAATCATTTCTGACAACTGTGTACAGTAATATGACAATTTTACAGGCAATGCCAAAATGTGGTGGGTGCTAGAAACGAATTTTGGCAGCAATCATGAGATCTTCAAGTAAGGTTGTTGCACAAGCTGGTGTTCTAACCTATTCGTTATCTTGTACTACTTCAAAAACATCAACCAATACATCATGGGCTGCTTAGTTATAAATTAGAACTACAAACATTAATTTTACTTCATATAACAGAACAATAAGTTACACATCATTGCATGATAATAGCGACTATTGTACTATGCAAGCTGGTGCTTGACTGTGCTACAGGCGTATACTTTCTATCAACTACTAAAGTGCATATTGGCAGAAAATATTCTCCAAGATTCTCATTATAGCAAAGCTGTTAATCTCCTGCTATTGCTTAGGTTTTGCGACAACTAAGAACCACTAACAAAATATCAAATACATTCTCAAATGTATCCACTTTCTCAAACACATCTGGGCCAAATTGCAACCTTAGAAGATGTGATGTTGATTAAGCATGGCAAAGACCCCAATATGTAACCAATTTATTTGCACCAATCCCATCCACCATAATTGATGCGTATCTTGTTGTTGGGTTTACAATCACTCTATAAGGGTCCAATTGATGCTGGCGAAATTATATGCCTGTCAAGCCAGTTGAATATTTTGGAATGTCTGTTGCAACTGCCGAACTCCATGACTACATAACTTTGGGGTGAATGGAATCACATTAGGAGTATCACTTGCAGGAGGGGGATCACAATAACAGCATACAAATGCTTGGTGTTTTGCACTCCTCATGGTTGCATATTTAGCATGTAACTGTATGCACAAACAATACAATTCTATCATCAGTTATAAAGTTCAAACAATAATTGTTCAACGATGTTCATGTATCTATAAGCTGCCACAAGACTTCCCTTGCACCATGTAGCTTGCCACTGTATATGGTAGTTGAACTCCCTTGTGAAGGAAGTCTATTATCGGCTTGATACAATTACAACAGGCACCAAACGGTGATGCAAGACAGTATAAAAAGGCAGCAATCAGTCCTAGAGGCCAGGCAATTATGATGAGCACAAAAAACCAGATAACAGACCACAACCACTGCAGAGCCATAATGATGAAAAGAACTTGGATCCTGTAAAAGCAAACAAATAATTGTATGCATTTTATTGCTTTATTTATTTTCAATGTTACTTTATTATTTAAATAGTACATACAAATACAACGAATACACACGACATACTATAAAAATAAATTATAAACTAATATCATCTGTGCAGACAACAGGTCTGGATTATGCTAGAAAGGCTCTGCCTGGCATTGGAGCGAACAAGCTCGTCTTACAGGTGGGACAAAACTATGGCCTTGGACCTTTTTATTATTATTGAAAAGCAATATTATTATTATTAATCATTATACACCAGAATATGTTAACTTTACCTACATTGAGCGATATTCCTATACTAACTACGTGCACATATAAATAAGATAGCGTACACATACATATATATTTCAAAACAACACAAATGAAATTGTTAATGTTCATGCATTACATTCCGAAGCTTGAGCGATGGACCTGTTTATTATTGTTATTATTACATTTTATTTCTTCCATCAATTCTGGTCGGCTCCTATCCCCAAACACCACAACAAGAAAATGAAAATGAACTGCTTACATAGTTGTTTGTGTGTCTGTGTTCATTTGTGTATTTGTTGTCAACTTGCTTATGTGAGTGTAACCACAAAAATATATTTATCTTATTTAATTTTAAAGGGACGATATAAATTATTGATACGTCATTACAGAAACTGCAAACTACACAGTTAAAGCTCTATGACTACATTAACCTAGAGCTACCCTGCTTAGCATGGCCCTTGCATTTGATCTGACCAGAATCAAGTTCATCCTGCTGTGGTGTAAATGCTGGACAATGCTTGTGACTTGGGCACTGATGTCATTATTATTATCATCATTAAATACACCCAGAGCAGGATAAATGAACACACACAACAAAAAGTAATTATTATTCTTCCTCCCCTTCCCTAACAAGTCAAGGGGGTCAAGAACAGTAACTGGATAGAGAGTGTATAGAGCTCCATTTGAGAGTATCCATGGCAAGCCCCATCTGATGGCTATCTGACATTCTTCAGGGGCAGGAAAGCCAGGAAGATGCACGGACAAGCAAATGAAGAGCAACGCTTGCATTAAATGTATGGCTAATTATGTATGTGAGTGCCAATTTGTGCAATGCATAAACTGTTTGATAGAGGAACATAGACATCAAAAATTTGAACACTTAGACAATTGTGTATAATATTATTATACACGTATATGGATCGTTTCCGCGAAAAGGAACCTAACGCATGTTTTTTCAAGATTTCAATCGTTTGATATTCTAGAAGTCTGAACTGTTCTTTACATGTTGCTTCTTATGCACTGAGAATCGCACTATTCGTCATGGAGTTGTAAGGCTTTGAATTTTTAATTAGCCATACATTTCAACTCAAGCATTACATTTCTATTGCGCGTACTGTAAATTTTTTAATGTATGCATTACGTCCCTTTTCGTGGAAATGATCCCATGTGTATCAGGCAATGCTACGACGCCTTAGCTACTTGCATATTTGCCTTTCTAAGCATGGTACACATTTTGCTTACTGCATATGTTACTTATGGAGCTACAATGGATACTCCATGACCAAGAACCCATAATTGGTGGTAGTGATCATGAATATCAATAGTACCAGTACCAAGCAGCCGGCAGAAAAACAGCTCAATCATAGTGGGTCAAGTAACCTCTATAGAAGGTGTCACTAGTGTTTCCTTCATTCCATCTTTTTCCACCTTATGTTGTTTATGTTTGCTAGGATTCCCAGGATGGGTTGTATCTACCTTTTTAAACTTTCTGTCTTTCCAACCAAGTGCATAAATGTTAGTGTTCTGTGGTGTCCTTGGCTCCAACAAACACCATTCTTCTCTTAAAGGCTTCCTCAATCCCATGGAATACTCCTTCACCTGATATGATTGACCTATTTTTCTGCTGCTTTGGTGCCGTTGATGTTCATGACCACTATCACCAACACTTGAGCAGGAGTGGTAAACTCATTTTTTGTTGCAATCGTTTCTTTGCTACTCTGTTTGGAATTTATCTTTGCCATTAATAAAGAAGATTCATATCCAATACATAATTTCATGAGTTGCTATTATTGTCAGATTAAGGATACGTTAATTCCACGTACAGAATATAAAAGATAGGTCCTACGTGCACGTGCAATAATGGTGATTAAAGGTTTAAAAATAAAACCTTGGGACAAGCTTTTTATACACCCCATTCACCCCCCCCCCCCCCCCCCCCCCCCCCCCCCCGCCCAAGACATCATTTTTGCCCATGTTATTCGGGGGTAAATGGTACTAATAGCCCATTATGCATTATGAGCTTATCCTACGGCAGCTACGACGCCGCGGTTTATTTGCGCGCACTCCCGCCTTGTTGTTGGCCACACACAATGTGCATCCCGCAATGTTTGTATGTACATGCGCGTGCAAATAAACAATTGCTTTTGCCACTGGTTTGTACAACACTGCGTATTCATGCATAGCGTATTCATGCATATTCATGATGTTATAGATCATTTGTTCTTTATAGCGCAAATTAGTTCGGATGAAAATAAGCACGGACCTGAGGATACAGATATATCCCAAAAAGACAGTGGTCACGTATGAAACTTGACACCGGATATACAGTTTACGTAGCAGCCCTACGTTTACACAAACAGTACTACAAATTAGCGTTGGAGTTATCCGGTATTGAGTTGCAAGCGAACCGGGTAGACAACACAGTTGGTCTTCGAATTGATACTAGCAATAATATGTTCAGATCGAGCGTAACAATAGCAAAAGCGCACCAAAAACATGCTATCATTGTCATTGTGTCTGTGAACACCACGCACGTTCGTTGTGCGTCTTTTCGTAATACTTTATGATAGGACTGCGATCGTACATGTACACTGTAAGACGGTAGGCTCTGTCAACATACACAACGACTAGAAATTATACGTGCATCTTGAATTACAATAATCTGCGGTCAAAACCAATACATCACACCATCTTAAAGGTTCTGAAACATTTTAAGCTGCTCACCTTCCTTTAGTGATAGTAATGTAGGACTATAGTACCCCTGCCTCCTTCAGCTACAAAGGCTGTTGATATCCAGTTAATTAGAAAATTAACGCGCGTATACCGGTATTGTGCGATTCCAGGAGACCGTTAATTAATTTAATGAGGACAAAGACGGTAATTTTTGTGGAACAGGTTGTCATCGGAAGTCGTCGTTCACTCTTCTCTCTCTCAATATGCTTTCGCTGAACTTGTTTTCGTTTTAGCTTACATGGCGGCGGTTCAAACAATTAATTTTTTGCATAAATATTAATTTATCAATTGTCTGTATGTATATTGGCTATTTGCATCTGTTTGGGGAACACATCTACAGGCTTTGCCATTCACTTTTCGGGATAGTTTTCCTATAACTGCTGATCCTTTTTGTGTGCATCGCATGCGCCAGATGTGCGGGAAGGTTGTGCTTCAAAGTTAATGAGCTATCCTGGATTAATACCGTAAATTGGGTGTTCCAAATATAAAATCCATTGTCCACGCATATCAACCGCGGCGAAAAAGGAAACTGATGCATACATTATAAAATTTCCAATACACTGTACACGCAAAACCAATGTAACGCTTGCGTTGAAATGCATATGTCTGATTAAAAAATCAGAGCCTTACAACTCCGTGACAGATACTCCGATTCTCAGTGCGTAAGAAGCAATGTGTAGAGGACATCAGAAATGTCCTTGACACATTTCTTACCCAATGAGAATCGGAGTATCTGGCATGGAGTTGTAAGGCGCTGAATTTTTTATTAGCCATACATTCCAAAACAAGCGTTACATTTCTATAATGTATGCGCTATGTGACACAGTTACACCAAAAAAAAATCTGGTCTGAGCCCAAAGAGGCCATAATAATAATAATTTTATTATTTGTAAACACAACAACAATAATAAATAAACAATACAACAACAATAGAACACACAAATTAGCCTACAAATCATCCATGGCAAAGGACCCCAATGCTGAATGGGTAATATAGCTGCAGCATTGCCCCTTTGAATGGTGACAGACAGTCTTTGAGTAGAAACTGAAATGCCTAAGGATTTTGAGTTGAAATGCGAAGACGATGACCACTCGAGTAGATAGACATATTTGCTGTTCTCAGCTTCTTCAGCCACAATTTTTGCATTGATCAGCAGAATAGGCGGAAAGATGAGATGGAGTCCCTTTCCAAAACATGCACTCTAACTGCAATGGGATCGTTTCCGCGATTTTTTTTAAGATTTCACATGCCTTTTTTAATATTCTAGAAGTCTGAAATGTCCCACGTTGCTTCTTACGACTGAGAATTGGAGTATCCGTCATGGAGTTAAGGCTCTGAATTTTTAATTAGCCTTACATTTCAACGCAAGCGTTAAGAGTTTCCATTGTTGAACGAGCAGACTCTACACTTACATGTAGTCCTAACATTGGTTAACCCCCTGTACACAATGCACCACCACAAATATAAATGGTTACCTCGATCTTTTCACTACCCTTGGTCAAAGCCAGTGAGTGTCCAAAAGCATGTGGTAGCCAAAATAGCATCCTTGCATTTAGCTACGATAGCTATAGCTAATATTAGGCTTAGGGTAGGGCCGAAGGCCCTTAGGGTTTAGGGTATACTAGGTCAACTTTTCGCCTTCTGAATCCAGTGTCAAAAAACACCCGTCTCATATGCCGAGCTTTTTACAATTTTTTTGGGAAGCCCCTTCAACGCCATTTTATTTTCCCTAACGATAGCACCTTACTCCTCACCATTAAGTAGACAGGCCAAATTAACATACGTGCACATGCACTTGACTTGACACAGACCACCACCAGCTAGTAAGTTCATCCATTGAGGTTAAACAGAAGCCATTTAGGCTGGGAATTGATAAAGATCAAAGAAAGCATATACTCAATTAAAGAATCTAAATACATAGTGTTCAGTTAATACAAATTAATTATTAACCACTTAAGCATTGCAATTAATTTCCATGTAAATTGCAAGTTACAGACACCAGCCCCAACATTCTAATTTCAAAGTTTAGGGGTAGGGAGCACCACCTCCGTCCCTGTTTCGTTGTACAGTTCCATATTGTTCGTAACTGTTAAATGCAAATCCTATTTCACTTCAAGCTTTGATCATGCTGCAATCGGTGAGCAGAAGTCTTACTCAATCGATACTTATATTTCTGCTACTGCTTCTGTTAAAGAATGCCACTCACGTCTCGATTGAGGTGCGGTTTTTTGTTTTGTGTTGTACACTTATCATTTCTATCTCTAACACATCTAATTTGTCTCCTTGCATTCATCACAAACTAGAGTTAGGAACATTGTACATGCAAAGACTATATACTTCCAGAGATGTCTTTTCATAGAAAACTCTTTAGCACTTACTATGTTGATTGAGGTATGTATTTGCAGCATCCTGCATTTATGTGTCGTATGTAGCAAATAAAATTTTCTGAATGGAAATGACAATTCAAAGCATTGCATGTTGCCTAAACGCTGAATGTCTCTTATTTTCAATTGTAACTATGAGACAACTGTAATACTGTATGGATAAGCAAATAAATTACACAAAAATGTTCCTCATGCCATTCTACTGACGCAACAAGGTAAAAATATAAATGCACTCAAATAGAAATGAGTAAAGAAATAATTGTCACATGTGACTACAGGTGAGAAAGTATATGTGGAGTGTAAGCGCCTCGAGGAGGTAGTAAGCAGTTTCACTTGCTTCCACGATATGAGCGCTTTCTGTATAAAACATTCGTATAGTTCTGCTCTGGTGACATGTATAATGGATTATTTCGCTGCAGTTATGACACAAAGGGTTAAAATAATAATTGCATAAGTAGAATTGCATGCATGCAACAAACCGGTGCCCAGTCTGCTCCCTCCAATTGTGATGTAAATTTCTTGTACTCGACCTGATCCTGTGTATTATTAATACCAAGAACACCACTTATAAAGGTTGCATGCCATACTAAAGAAAATTCTCACCAAGCATATCAGGATGATCTTTGCAATGATGAGAAATATTAGCCCAAGTGCAATAATAGCTCCCAGTACACTGAATACGATGATTATTGGACCCGGTCCCGGGTCACAAGTAACTGCATGAGGTAATCAGAATATGTTAATGTACAGGAATGAATGTCAGTATATGGAACATTGTTCATTTAACAATGAAACTAATATGGAATAGATTCTAAAACATACAACAGACGTACAACAGATTATTTTACTTGGAATGTGATAGGCATGCAATTACAGCCATAAAAGTACAGGGTATATGCCTATGCAATAGTCTGGCGTAGCCAACCCTCATATGCCAAATTACCTATGCAAGATATTGTATGGGCCACTCTATGAACAGAAATGTAGGTGCAGGAGGAAAACAGCTAAAACCTTGCTTCTGAGTTTTGCATACTAAATGATTTTGCACGGGCGTTCCCAGGTATCTTAATACTGGGAGGATTAACCCAAAACAGGGATGCCATAGGGGAGGAGCTCAGACTAAAATGAAGTGAATCTCGTTACATATGCATAACTGCAAGGCCAAATCAGAGTTCTTCCGAGAGAAAAGTGGAGTGGTAAATAGGCAGCTGTTATGAAGGGGTGCTTCTACATATACACGTATTTGGACTGAAAGGGTTTCCCTCCCATCAAGATAGGAGGTATGGGGTCTTTGTGGCTTAATCAATACGCTGCCACGCACAGTGATATCAATGGGAGCCCCTGAGGTCCCTGCCACCATAGCATTCTGCATTATTCATATCTCCCTGCACACCTATGATTTGCATATGTTAATGCTGGATTACTTAAAAGCTATTGCAAAGAACATGTCCATAATTCCGCACAGTTTTCTTTTGCCTTCGCTTTCCTATTCCTACTCGTCACATAACCAAACAAAAGCAACTCCACAAAGCAATGACGTTATGGAACTCAATCGATTCACCTTTGACTAAACCAATAAATGTAGTTCTACTTCCATCATAGTACAATAATGATTAAACACCTGGCCTCACACTAAGGTAATCCATACAAATAACATATTATTTAGAGTACTAGCATCTTCAAATACCAATTCGAACACACGCCACACAGTCCAGTCTAACAACATAACTTGTACATGACCAATACCCAATGAATCAGAACCTGTTTAGAACCTCCAGATTGAATATACATGTACATGTACATAGACCAAACAAAAAAATTGGTTTGTAACATACCAGTATTACGCTTGAGATACACTCTCTTTTGAGTGTCCACATAGTAGGTGTGGCTGTCAGTACAGGTACCTGATACAATCACGCCACACTTGTATGCTACAAGAGAGATAAGCATTAACACCATGATCCCTGTATATGGATATGTGCTGCACACACAAGAACAATCCAGTTTAAAATGGTGCTGTACTACATGTACATGTACATGTATGCATAGTCAAGGTTGAAGACCATTAACTACCAACTTTTATAAAGTTTCAAAACAATAATCAAGCTTATATCCTGATTTTATTTCTCATAGGCACATCTAGTGCACACATGACCAATTTATACATAGCGTATGTAGCATTACTAAATAAAGGCACAGATGGGTCATTCCAAGTCAAATCAACACAATTATTGAAACCTGTTTCAATATTTTGCTACTGTATATTTTGTAGGTTTGTTGCACTCATTAAGATATACTGTACAAAATTACAAAATGTTAAAATCCAAAGTCGAATCGTTTGGGACCACAAGGGGTGAAAACACTTATCACAAATGAAAACAATACTGAATATCTCGACACACATACCTTGACTGTCACTGTTAATAAAAACACATTCTGTACACTCAGACAATGCTTTGGTTGAACCACACTCAGCACACTGCTTTGCAGCAACGCATCGAGAATTCTGAAATTGTAAATGTTCATACCACTGATGCTTTGCCCAGGTGCAGTGAAATGAAACAGAAAAGCCTTATACGCTACATGTATATTTAATGTCATTCACCCAAACAACAAATGCCACAAACAATACATCCATTTGTGCTTGTTCATGGTAACTCTAGCTGAGGAACTGTGAACAATCCAAAGCTTGTGCATGTCAGTAAATGCACATTGTGGAATCAAAGAATGACATAAGTCAGCATCAATAGGAACCCTTGCACTGAGATACTTCCTACACTACAAGCTTGCATATTATGGCACTTACCACAAGTGCTTGCGGCTCACACAATGGTGGAACAGTATTGGCTGGGCAACTGCATGAACAACTACAAGGGCTTCCGGTACAATGACAAAGTGTACTTCCTATGGCGGGATCACTGCAGGTGGCATTGGTCTATAGGGTGACAGTAATACCACTCAAACACTACATGTAGGTAGGTACACATACAGATTAAAAACTAAATTAAACTGGTATAAAATATGCATACAAAAGAAAAAGTTGGTTTCCACTACCTAAGTATCACAATCCAACTTAATGGGATGAGTGTGTCCGATGGTGGACAGTAATTCAGATTGTAGGCAGGTATTCATGTGGTGCAATAATCATGAAACTTTCCGAAAGCAGGTAAAGTTTCAGCTCTGGGCCCAAGAAACCATGGTGTAGTGTCTTACTGTTAATCATACACAGGGCGGGCGTTGACTTTTATCTGTTTTAATTGTGCAACGTGAAAACAGCTGACCTTTCCGATTAAAAAAATACGTGGCAATAGGCCTGCATATTTAATTCACACATATGACTGCTGAGTGATTCTTAGTGAAATGGTATGGGTCAAAATCTCCATGGTCTCCAATTCAGCTGATTTTTTTGTGGTATGCTTGTCATATGATGATATTATTTTTAACATAGAAATTATAACTTTTAATAAGTAGACTAAATGGGTAGAGGTTGCCAAACTTTTGACCTCCCGTGGTACTTTGCACAATTGTATCTCTGTGTAGCTTAGCACTAGGAGGACCAAATTGATACAAACAGTACAGTTAATTGTGGGCTGCCTGTGCGTAAAGATGAAACGCTGACAGATAAATATAATTTCTCAAAACTTCATTTTTAAATTCTCTTTTTTTTTTCAGGCCAAGAGACCACACTAGGGGCATCTAACGTCTATAATCTTGTATAGATAAATGTTATTATATGCTGTTAAAGGTTTTTGACTTCCTAAGGTCTCATTAACATGCTAATAAGATAAGGACTGGCAATCAATACTCATGATGCTAAAACAAACTGTTAACCAAAACCACTGCAGTGAACCAAAAGGCATAATCGTTTAGCTAACATGCTGGATGCTTCTGACATTTCTTTCTTTGTCAGAGAGTAGGTTCTGCCAGTTACTGTTGTAGGTGTTGCCTTGCAAATGATGTCAGACAAGTCTATGTCTAGGATGTCAGGGGGTTTAGCAAACTTGAATAATGGTGCAGGCAAGTGAGGATGAAGGAACTTTACTGTTACTGAGCCAGCCACGACATCCACAGCCATTGTGCAGCCCAGCCAGGCAAGTCCATCATACTCCACAACAATGTATCCATATATGGACACTGCAGGCAGAGACTCCACATCTTGCTTCCGTGTTACCCGTACATGCAATGAAGTCAGACTTTCAGAAAATTGCTTAACCTCCAAGGTGTTCTTAGTAAGTGGTAGGAAGAAGTGTAACTTTTGTGTCTCAGGTATAGTTTTGGCGGCAGCAAATCTGCTGTTCAGGAACCTTTCCTCGTCCCTATGCTCCTGCAAAGTAGCAAAGTCAAAGTTCATCCCCTTGATAGTGCTGCAAGCATAGTCATATAACTAGTCATATAACTGCCGAGGTGTGATTATTTGTTCAGCACAAGGTCTCTGCAAACTGGATCTAGTAGCACTCCATTTCAGTGTTCCTGCAGCTCCATCACCAGCTGTCTTCGCATGTGAGGTGGCAAAGAAATGCCACTCTGCCTCCACATTGAAGTCATCCACATGATGGCAAAGGTTGATGAAATTTTTGCAGTTCTTATACTGAGCAGCACACCCATCTGAAAAGTACATAATCTTCTGTGGCCTTTTCTTCCATTTTGCAGTCAAGAAATCCACCAGCTTTTGCTGAAACAAGTGCACAGCAGCTGTATCATGATCAGTGCACTCAGAAACAACAACAAAACAAGTTTGCCCTACATGTTCATCGTCCCCCTTGTGGTAGCATATGGATGGTGTAGTTGTCTGTGTGCTGCACCAGTGATATGATTGGATTTCATCTAGTATGACAGCAGAATAGTTCTCTGAAAAATCTGCAATCACCAGAAATTCTCCTTGCTGCAAATTTTCTTTTATAGCAGTGACAAATTATGACTGCTTATTTGCTACAAAATCATGTACCTGTAATATTTTAAGACTTTCCATAAAGATCTGAATGTTCAAAGTCTTCTGCAGGGAAAACCCTGGTCTCTAGATTAGCACGATCTGTCGTAGTCCATTGCTTGAACTCAATGGCGTCAACTAGGCTGGCATCTATGAAGCTCACTATCTTCTCTCTTAGAACATCTGTTCCTGGACAACTGCACTGTCCAAAGTAGCATTCATCTTCTGATGGAGTGCATCACAAGGCTTCCAATCAGCTTCGGTAGTGTATCATTTCTCCTTGCTGATTGCTTTGAGGTTGAATCCTATGAACATGAGTTTAACATTTTGGTGAATGACAAATGAGTGCCACTACTTCCTGCTAGCACACATTGCTTGGGTCGAAGTTGTGCGAAGGTAGAAAATCTGACTTTTACATCTGGATGTAGAGCCTTGAACTGCTGATAGGCTTCTTTTAGATTGCACAACACCAATCTCTTTTGGATGTGCTCTCGTACTCCCTGTGATGTATAAACAGATACAAAATCTTTCTTCCCAGGCCTCTGGTGGCTCGCATCATCAGTGTAAAAGAACTGCTCCACTTTTTCAAGAGTCTCTTTTGAAAGTTTATGTCCTGCTTTGGGATTGGAACTGGAAAGAGCTCCTTTCTCTTCAAGTAGCTTTTTTGCTTGCCTTACCATAGGGTTATCTGTTTTTGCATATTTGAGTGTGTTGCCCTTTTGTGATGCTGCAGTATTTTTTATCAGGCCCAATGTTTACTTTTTCTGGCAAATCTTAATTTCAAATGCCCCCTTTCTAAATGAGAATATCACATGCTGTGAAGCAATCTAGTCAAATATGGAAACGCTAGAAAGACAATGCTTGCAATGAATCAACACATGACTCAAAAATAATTAAAACAAGAAATGTGAAGAAGTTCTAAACAGTAAGTATGATAATGCAGTTGAAAATAATGTTTGTCAGAGCATTAACTTCTTTGTGTAAGCAAATTAGGGATTATTTACAACACATTGAACATATTGCATGCATTCTAGAATAGTCAGATGTATAGTAAACCGTATGTACTGTAAATCTAATGATTTAGTTTTAGCAATGGCCTATACTGTACCTTACCATAATGTTATTGTTATTATGCAGACTGCAGCTATACGTATATGCACACACATGTACACAATTATACAGAGAGCTTACTTCTCGGTTGACACAATCATCAGGGTCACAATTGCAGGCTGATCCCATGTAAGTGATATTTGAGAGAGGCGCTCGCTTACAGCTACATGCAACGTTGCTACCAGAACATGAACACAGACCATTACTTTCACCTAAATGAAAGGTAACAAGAATACAGGCTATTCATAAGATAAGCAGATGTTAGGTGGTCTCCCAAACCTATCAATGCGAACAAGCTAACATGTACCTATGTATATACTATAATTATACTCAGTGTCACATTAGGAATACATCTACATGAAATTTAAATATCTTACCTGAGCAGATACCTGAACTTGATGTAAGGCACTTCAAACGGTCACACTCACAAGCATCGCCAAAATAACTGCCCTATATGCATGCAGATGATATACAGTAACGTGCTGTATAGAGTATCTACCATACTAGTGCTTATTGCTATGACCTAATCAACAGGCATAAATAACATCAAATAACAAACATCTGCGCTACAGTAAATCTATAATGATATACAAGTTGTATTTTTTAACCCTAGAAAAATATTTACAAACACAGTAAGTGTTAGTGTGCCACTCAACCTTCATTAGTATAAGTTCTTGCATCATCCAATCAGAGTGTTTATTGTAACAGATCATTAATTCTATTAAATTTTCAATACAGCTACTGCAATATAGATTTTTATAATTGCAATGATAAAATCACTCACAATAATGATATAAGTTACAAAATACAATATAAATGTACAGTATGTACATGTACAAAGTACTATATTTATGCATAGAACAAGTTCAAAGATAAATGTATTTGTGAGGGATCAATGATCAAAATGAAACTTACCAAACACTGACACTTATAACAGTTATCAGGTTTACAAATCCCTGCAGACCCTGAACAGGTCAGTCCTTGCAATCCAACACTATTTAAACGAAAATAAGTAATAATGTTATACACATGCATGCATACATGTATTAATGAATTGTTGCAAAAACACACAGTCCCACAAAGTGGTTGTCATGCAGTATTCATGTTTCTTCTGTTATGCCAACATTCGATGGTCTGCCGAAGATATCGCGTACACTAGGATGTGATCTCAGGAAATGAAAATTAACTTCTTCATTGATATCAATATCGTGCAGATATCCACGTCAAACTAATGCTTAGCAAGGTAGCAAAATTGCATTATCATTTTTCCACAGGAATGAAAATTACGGGCTGTATGTTTAAGATTCTTATCCATTCTCAACTCAATACCCTGATATGCCATAACACATGAGGCGATGTTAAGCAGTTTGGTTTGGCAGAGTATGCACATCACTCTTTCATGGGCAGCAGCACAATATTGCACCGTAGCTGCTATACAAAAGCCACTTTGTTTTTCTAAATTGTTAAAGTTTTTGTAGTCAACAACACAATGTTCAGAAGAAAAGTTTTTGCTTGTCAAATTCGCGGGGTTATTTACAAAGAACATTTTACTGTAACGCGGAAACGCTTATTCCACACTATACGGCAATAATTGGCTTGGTGAGAGAGTTAATGAACAAGTCAACATTAGACCTTTCAAGTTCTTGACAATCATGTAAAAAAAAGGTAAGACTATTCATGCTATGTGATATGTGGTAGTTGGATGTGCACAGACTGTTGCTTTAATGAATACTAGTGTAGGTATCCTCATGGACAGTACTGCTAGGGTGAGACATGCCAGTTGCAGGGAGTGAAAGCTGGAGAGCTGATGGGTAACCCAGTTAATAGTGGGTCCAGTTATAACACATTACTGCACAAGGAAGTGTGTAGAATGCTTGTAGACCTAAGAGGACAGGATCCAGAACAAAGAAACACAAACCAAAATGTGACAACTAGAGCCAGTTCCGGAAGCAGCCACTACAGGAAAAGAACTACAACGTCTTTGGGAAGAAGAATCTCTTCAAAGGGACAATGGCTACCTAATGCCAAAGGGTAGATGAAAATAAAGTATGGAAGCAAATGCTAAAAATTTGAGTATGGATGGTAGAGTTCTGTCGACTCCCGGAATCGGACAGAGTCAAACTGGAATGCAGCAACTAGTAATGCATGCGAGAATGGTAATTCTTAGTTTGTGAAGAATTCCACTATCTAACTGGTTGTGGAGTTTACCGGAGTTAGCGAGAGAGGAAATGGTAGAACAGTTGGTTCTTCCACGTGTGCAGGCAGGCAGGGTTCAAGAAGGGTCATGACGTCCTACGGCAGGACACATGGGAAGAAATAAAATCGCCCAGAATTTGCAGCAATGAAGAGATATGGACAAGTACTGACCTAGGCACCAGAAAGAATCCCCAGAAGAGACTGCCTGTACCTCAGGTACTGTTCTCATCACGACTGAGCCTTTTACACACACAGCAACATAAACAGTGGGACCTCTAGCACACTGCAAACATGGTCACTGATACACATGTTATGCAGAAGTTATATGATCATATAATGAGATGTTCGCTCACAAGATGCTGATGTTTAGCCGACTGAAATTCCACAGCAGTGTACACTCAAGTAATTGAACATCCAAGTCAGGCTATAACACTGATACCTCTAGCGATACACAGTAATGCAAATATACAACTGTAGACCCGTACAGTGTACGTCTAAACACAGCAGAAATGAATAGAAGTGCCACTGTCAACTACAGTGGAGGTTAAAACATCTATCCCTCAATTGATATAAATAAGAACACCACACCATTGGTTAATCAGACATCCAATGAATGCCTATGGTGGGTCCCTTTCCAGTCACTGTACATGTACCTGTCATGTACCTGTACATGGTTGTACTATTCAGCTTGACACATCAATCAACCGCCAAGCTAACAACCATTTATTTTTGTGTATAATCATGTGAGAAATTCCCTCATAGTTGACTGGTTAAATGGTTTGCCCTGAAGATTGTTCATACCATCAGTATGTGATGTCAATTTTCACCCAAAAGAAATCAAATGAGGAGAACAAGGTACCGTAAACAAATCCCTTCAAACATTTTTGATTCGAATGGCCCTCTCTCACACATCCACAGCCCAGCCCCACTGCATATCAAATATTACATATAGTGCTTCAAAAATAGCACCAATTCAAATACTCCCAGTAGGATAACAGCATTCTTGTGGAACATTATGTCGTAGTGCCATGCGAGACCAGAGACGAGAATTGGAGAAGGGTTCCTCTGCATAATAGCTTAATTCTGAGGACATCTGGAAGTATCGACGATCTTTCAGCTCTGTTTTCACCAGCAAGAGTACAGCCATAGGTTGATTTATGTGCAGCTCCATACCTGTTCAGTAGCACTGAAATCACATGTGATGAGCCCATCACCACTCCTCCCTTACAACCTCTGTCTGTACCATCCTGGCTTCTGTAAGCAGTACATCATTAGTTTGGACAAGTGGTCAATCCGGTTGAGTGCTTCAGATATGGATGGGTTCAAAATGTGGAAAGCACATCGTGCTACAAGTACCCTTTCCGTGAAATATCCACACAAGTATTGTTAAGCCCTCATATGTACATGTGAATTCTCCATACTTGTGTGTTAAGTAATGACCTCTAGAAACTGACCTTTACTAAAACCTTGAGCTATCACAAAGCATTGTTTAAGATATCTGCTGTGAACAATATTTCACTGCTTAACGTGTTGTTAGAATGGCATTTATTAACAGAATAATTTCAAACACTTCGTTTTTTTTTTCAACAAAGTACATGTACAGTACATGCATTGTTGGTTTTGTCTAATTCATACCCATTCAGCAATGCAGAGAAAAAAATGCTGCTTCACTGTTACACAGTCCCATGCATGTCCAGTGTAGGGCATAAAACAATTTGCCACACAACAGTTGACCCTGCACTACACTAGACGAACAAGATTTCTTAGTCTGAAGCAGCATTGACTTCAAAATAACTCCAACTAGAGTGAATAATGGATGGTCAGCATAGGATCACTTCCATCCATCCAGGTTTCCATGTTGCTCAACCCATTCGCATTGCTTCATTTCACATTAGACATCCAGAGTTTTGATTAACAGGAATTATGTCCATAGGAACTACTTCAAATGAATTCCACAGTTTAAAATGTAGCTGTTCATGTGTCCCATAATGTTTCTACAAATTCTTTGATTTAAGGTTGCTACACCCAATGACTGCCACTCCTCCAGTCCATTTCACATGTACCTCTGTGAGATTCACTAGTGAAAAAAGCCTGAATGCAAGAAGGGTGATGAAGCTATCTCAAACTGACACCTGTTATAAAAATGCATGTGCACTTGAATTTAAAACGGCCATGCAATCACTGTCTCCTTCAAAAGTGATCATCACCATGTGGCCATGCAATCACTGTCTCCTTCAAAAGTGATCATCACCATGTGGCCATGCAATCACTGTCTCCTTCAAAAGTGATCCTCACCATGTGGCCATGCAATGACATCACTCTCACCACCTCGCCTCCACAACATTCCAAGCCCACTACAGGAAAGACAGTGCCTCAGCTTTGCTTTCAAAGCCGTTGTTACAATGCAGCCATCTTGTACTGTCAGACACACCATGACATCGCCATCACCTCAGTATGTCATTATCACTAACAGCGCATCAGACAATACAGCAGCCACCACGACCACCTCAAACTTGAGAGCTTCAACCACCTCAGCAGGATCACCTGGATGTCATTAAGCACGAGCACCCTTATAGCAATGAGGGCTCAAACAGGGATTCACCCTCCTCATAATCACAGTATTAGTCCTTGATCCAAGTCAACGCTAGTGACTCATCCATCAGGGTATCTTGAGGTCTGGTCTCAAATACCAGCATGGGTGTAAAGAGGTTAATGCTCAGAGAATGTGGCAACACCACATGACTAGCCATGCAGCAGGAGTCTTTTCCCCCATAGCTGGTTACAAGAGCATGAGTGAACGCTTTTGCATGTGAGACAAATGGCAGTTACCTCAACAGAGCAGTCCTAATCCTTCCCTTAGTATCAGATTGCCAAGTATTGTCACCTGACCTATTTACTTGTCAACTGACTAAGCAAAGGCTGCAATTGTATGCGATTGTTCCTCAGTGTTAAGGGCAATTGCCTCGCAAAGCTCAGTGATACTGGGAATCAGCTCTTGATACAGTGTACTGCTGAAGTGTGTGTCACCCAAAGCATAGAGGCTGTCATAACAAAACTGTTTCCATTGAACTCCTCTGCAACCTCTGGTCTAAGGGTGACTTATGACAACTGGCCAAAATCATCTTCTCGTCATAAAGAACCAGCATATGGAATGCAGCTTCAGCAACCTCCCTCGTGACCTATATAGCAAAGGTGCCTACTTCTGGTGTCTCCTGGTGTTGCCCCTAACTGTGATCAAGACTGTCTATGTCAATAAATACAAATCGTGACTGTCCTGCCAGCATACCAACATTAACAATGCTATAAGACCACTCCCAAAGCTAACTGCATCTGACCCTCTGGTATCCATAATCACTGCCTTTACGGATGCAGCAGAGACGCACACTCGGACATCCATCCTTAAGTCACACAAGTAATCATCAATCTTCGAGCTGCAGGAAGGGTTCACTGCAGAAGGTATCCTTATCTGTACGACTGGAGGAGCCCTGCCTGCAATTAAGCACTACTGAAGTTGCCCTATGGATCCTCACCCAATTGCTGTGAGTGAACTATTAAACTTCTTGAGCTAGATAGTGTCTATGTGCTTTGTTAAGAGCAAATTCTTCCAAACACTCCTACTGTACTTGGAGTAACATGTCTTTTCATGGGCAGAAAGGTTAGCTCATTGGCTTAGAGAATGCACAGAAACTCACTGGAACAATGTTCTAACATTACACATGCTAGGCAGTTAGGCAGTGTTGTCAAAATGCAGCGAGCACTTTTAGAGGGCCTTCCATAGGATAACTGGAGCTACAGTTGATACCCTATCTTATGGCACTCCATGGGCCATTTGACATCACAGTTGAGAGTCCAACAAGAGGATCGACTGGACCAATTATTCTTTGGCGTGGTTCTGAACCTTCAGTGTGTGGTTCCTCCTACACACATGACAGTGGGTCCCCAAATTGCATACAGAATCCATGACATCCGTGGAGAAGGATCAAAGCCGATGGTGATTTTCCTGAACATCTCTAAACCTACCTCATCGAACATCACAAGCAGACAATTAGCTTCAGTCCGTTCTTTAGATATGCAAGCAGAGCAAACGTCAGCATCACCAATTGATGGGGTGCCCAAGATCGGCAGATTTATCCTCTCTGACCGTGCATATCTCAGCGGGAGCAAGGATAATACATTCAAACATGAAGTTCAACTCATAGCCAATGTGAAAACTAACCTCTGGAGTAGTGTTAGAATCTGTTTTGCTTCACTCTCCATGTCAGTCCACCAGCTGGTTGACCAGGATATTCACAGCTGCTTCTCATGTTGACACCTCTGGTGCTACTCTGATGCAAGCTAAGTTCAGCTTGAGCAGAGGATGTCTTTGCTTCCGCTCTTCCATACCATGCACTTGCAGCATGCATTGCCTCCTAGGGCAGCGACCATCTCGTCGCTGGAGTTAGTAAATGCGCTGGGGTTAGTAAATAAAAGGGTGCCGATGGTGTGAGAAGTAACACATGACTACAGAGTGGTCTCAGCACGAGTGGGTGGAACCTGTGGAATACTACTGCGTGGACGATGTACACATGGCACGAGCTCCATATCAGAGAACAACAAAAATCTTCCAATGGACAATCGATGCAGGGTACGACCTCAACCGATTCTTCGAATGGAGTGAAGAAGGAAATGATAGGAGATACACAGTTGGATAAGTTGAAGCGGGGAATTACGGTAGAGAACCTCATCGGCACATCGCAGTCGAGCTATGGAAGTCAGCAACAGCAATGCGGATGCACAGAAAATTCGGAGGTCACTTCCAAGCACAGTACTCCAGAAGCTACGAGGAAGTGGAGGAATACGCCACACGTGACGCCGGATTTGACGCCCAATGGGAGTCTGGATCTGAATGGTCTGACACAAATGGAGCACAACAATACACCGAGCATTGGGTCAATCTTAGAGCAACTACTTGAGGAGGATGAGATACAACTGACACAGGAATCGGAACAGGAGGGGAACAGGGAGATATACAACAGCACGTGGAGACAATCCGGGACAGATTGATATACTTGCTGAAGCATGGAACAATATCAATGGGGGAGCTGGAGATTTTGATATCTTGTCTGAAGAAGAGAATGGAACAAGTGAACCAGCTGACGAAGCCCTCTCATTTAGCCAACTCATACAATACGCTGATGCACAAATGCAAGAGTCTAAAAGGATACTTGTTAACCCGAGCCCACCAAGAGATACTGATGGTGGAACAAGCACTGAGCCACGAGATACAACTAACAAAAGACTCTGCAATTCCCTATTCGCAAAACAGAAGAGGAGAGAGCGAGATGGAGAAACAAATGATGGCTTGGAGCCAAGCAGTGGCAATGGTGCAAGAGTGGGAGCAGACACCACAGATGTGCAAACAGAGGTACCACGACATAAACAAATCAGAGAAGGCAACTACAGACAACAGTTGCTTTTCGAGACAACTGACATTGTACTTCGACAGCCAACCAGGGACAATGACTACAGAAGAGATAGCACAGAGAGAGAGACTGAGGGAGCAACTGAGGTCCTCATACGTAGCATATCAGACCGAGATGCAATCATCTAAGCCCTGTACACCATCTATGGAAGAGCAAGACCACAACCTGAGGAAGAGGCGTTATCTGAATTAGAGAGCCGCCCTTTTCACTGGTTATGCCATGCATTAAAAATGCATTCAGAATTTGACCAGCGTAATACCAGTATTTTTTGGGTTACAACAAAAGTTAAAAATACTAAGCAGGCAAGGCCAAAGGGGGAGAATGAACATAGAAGCAGGTGGGATATATCAAGAAGTCAATGGATACTTAAAATGGATCCATACATCTCTTTCAGTGCAATGTGCGAGCTGATACCACACCTAGCTACATGGGGAAAAGAACATATGCGGGACACACAACTCCGAGACCATGAAGACGCTACAGCGATACTACCTATATGGCTCAAAGGAGCAGGAGGAAGAGGAAAATCAAGATTTATCAAATGGTTCGCACAAACCATACTGGATCTCAGGGTATTCAACACGCTCAGACTGACAACTTCAAATGGTGGAATAACTATGTGTCAGAAATGGTCATTCACGTCGAAGAAATGGACAAAAAGTGTAAAATGCAGCCCGGTTGACTAAAAGACTTCATTGACGTGGGTGCAATCAAGGGTGAAAAAAAAAAGGCTCCATCACCCGACCAGTCAGACCACTGCTACTCTTTTTTACTTCCAACAAGTAGGTGACTGGGATGATGCTATGAAAACGTGCTTTTCTCTGGAGCAATGGAAGGAAAAGGTGAACGATGGGCACAAATGGTCACAAGATCTGATCATTAACATCTCGACGGAGAACGATTTCCATAAAAACACCTACGCCAAACTACGATCAATATTCCATCCATACTTCAAAATTAGTCACCAACTTCCACACCAAGTACAAACCACCTCCCTACTTGCCAGACCCGGAAAAGATCATGTTCCTCAACCCTAACAACATTATGAGGAAGCCACTCCCCCAAAGATCTGATTCGCCGGAACTGTGAACACTCTTTTTTAGGAACATTATTTTACACTACCTACCTCGTAAGCCATTCCAAGGCTAAACATCCTGAACTGTACAAAAATTTTGAAAAACAAGTGAAATGGAAGAACCATACTAGTACTACTACTACAAACAAAACCAAGTAACTGACGCTTGTCAAAAGTGAGGACCATGTCCGCGTGTGGGATATCAATTATCCTCGGGCCCAGCGTGTCCATCGGCTAATAGGAGAAATGATCGCTCAACCTTTCTCTATCATTAAAAATGGACCAAGCTTATGAACACACTTGAGTCAAGGTACTCCCTTCCAAGTAGAAATTACATTACAGACACTAATCTGCCTCAAATTATAGGAGGTGTATGAGCCTGAGTGGAATCTGAAATCGCTAATGTAATGTGGTTAGCTTCACTACAGATATTTGACACACAGATGTCAGTAGCCACTCTCTTCTTAGCCTCACTGCTCATTGGTTAACAGATTCTTTGTTTTGCATGCACAGCCTTTTCCAGGTGAGCATACTGGGGAGATGATCTGCATCAAGTACAAAGAAATGCTTGCAGGATGGGGAATTAAGATGGAGCATGCTTCAAACATGGTGAAGGCAATGACAGAGGCTTCATGCCCTGATTTAGGTTGCTTTGCTCATACGCTTCAACTCATAATCCATGATGGTGCACTGACACAGCGAGCAGTGATAGATGCTCTGGCCATTTGTCGTAAAATTGTTGGGCATATTAAGCATTTCGCTCTGGGATACTGTTGCTTGGAAGAAACTCATCAGCGCCTTGGATTACTACAGCATCACCTGAAGCAAGATGAGCCTAGCCTACAAGGTGGAATTCTTCATTGTATATGTTGCAATCTATCTTGAAACAAAAAATAGCACTTGCTGCTTATAGTGCTGGACATGACATCCCACACCTAACACCAATCCAGTGGGACCTCCTTAAAAAGGTTTTAGCTGCTCTCGATCCTGTTGAAGTCAATATCAACAGAAATAGCTTCAGTTTCTCTTATCATCCCATTCGTGAGAGCTTTTTGCAAAACTCTGGAGAACCATGATAATGTTCATGGAATAAGAACAATGAAGAAGGATATGTTGATCTCTCTTAATAAGAGGTATGGCGATGTAGAAAGCAATGAACCACTTGTCCTCACAACTTGCTTGACACACGATTCAAGGACAAATTTTTTAGTGGAACACTTGAAAAGAATAATGCCAAGCAGTTACTTGATGAAAAAGTAGATGAACTCACAGGAAGTGATGAGCCCAGAGAACCATCTCCAAAACGTCCAAGATCTGATGTACTGAAGTGCATTGCAGACGTATTACAAGAAGCAGTTGAAGCACACAATGCTGATGTTGACAAGTATCTTGCAGAACCTCTGCTACCCTTCCATAAAGGGAAGTCATTGGCCTGGTGGGCCGAAAACGAGATCTTTTTCCAAGCTGGCTCAAAGATCTTTGTCTGCACCTCCAACCTCTGTTCCATCAGAAACGGTGGTGCTGGTGAAATTTTTGATCCAAAGAGGAACCGTCTAGCCCCTGAGAGAGCTGAGCTGCTTTTATTCGTCACAAACAATCTGGCTCTTATTGGTGGTAATTATAACTATTCAATAAGTTAATGCTATAGCCATTGGTTGTATTCATCTCAAAAATTGTCTTAATGATCCACTACAAATGTTCTATATTTGTAAACTGTGTAGCAAGTAATGCATTTCTTATCGGATTATCGGTTAAGTATCATATTGGTAATGACCACATTGGTAGTACATAATGAGCAGATGTACAGTTATCTACCCTTCAAAGGCAAACATGGAAGCATCTTCAATGCAGGGTTTCACACTTCATGAGAGACAGTATATTTTAGAGTGCAGAAACGCTTTCGTAACAGGAAAGTACAATGCAAACTGGGGCAGCTTAGAACACGCGCTTACTGACAAAAAGCAAGCACATGTACTGTGCATGTACAGTAGCATATGCTAGAACTTACGGACAAGCAGTCGCTCCACGACACTGGCACAATTCTCCATATCTACAAGTCAAACAGGTAAATTTCAAAGGTACTGTATATCTGAAGTATTTGATGAATTAAATTAAAAACATACACATAGACCATCAATGTACTAGCAGCATACATGTGCTCTAGAATCTAACGCATTCAATATAATTCATATGGTTCTGGATCAAAGATCTTGCACACAACAAGAAGTTTAATCCAGAAAATGTGGATACATGTAGCTACATATATTAATAAACTGTGTATTACATACAAGATGAGAATTTGAGTTGTGGTAGATGCCTGTTTTTGCTTTTCAAGAATCCTTAACCAAGAAATGACTCATTTATATACATAAATTTTTATCCAAATATGTAATACCTTACTGAACATTCCTAAATACTTCAGATTCAAACTTCGTGAAAGGGCATCACGAATAGGTCACAATGTACATGTAAATCAGGGTTTTACTTAGATCATGATCATAATTCATTAGTAGCCATCATTAAATCCACCAGCTTTTGTGTATTGCATACTTCCCACCTGGCTGGGGTAGATACAAATACTGTAGATGTATACATGACTTGTTTATACAACCCTGCTGTTAAGTCTGATTGAGAATATTGATACATGAAGTATAGTATGCATGTTTAGCAATGGCTTTACAATGATTTATCAATCACGATCTTCAAATCAGGGCAATAATACTGTGCCTTATAGTTTCACGAATAATTGGATTGCAATGAAAACTGCTTTAAAATGATCACAAAATACGAATATTTGAGAACAGTATGGTACATATATTATCATTAGGCAGTTGGTGTGATCTACTCCATTAAATGTTTACTATTAATTGATCTTTTCCACACAGACAAGGTTCTCTAAGCATGCACAATATTAGCAATAAATTTTATTACTACTTTTCAACTGTGAAAGAAGTTCGTTTCACATTCATAAACATATGCATATGTCTAGAATGTTTATGATATACATGTACATGTACAGTGTATGTACAAGCAAAAGTATAACAATACAGTATGAGATAATAATACATGTATATAGATGTTGCCTTTCTACACTACTATACAGTGTATGTGCTTGCTTACAAATGGTAATCTCTAGGCTCGTTGCCAAGTACCTACATTGTATGCAACAGTTCATGCTTTCCTTATGGAGAGGCGAAAACCCCGTGGGATTAGGGCTGATTCTAATAGGTCTCTCATTATCAAATGATAATCAAGCACACCCCCATGGCACTGGAACAATTATACAAAGGCATAGCAATGCGTATAATAAATGCGCGTCCAAGTTCAATTAAGCCACATTAATAGTTTTACATGTACAAGCTTATTCAATAATGTGCTAGAATAATGCTAGAATAATACGATCCAACTGTACTTACATGTACCTATATCTTTACTAAACGTAAAATAGTATAGTTTATTAAAAGTTATTGTCATTGATTGAAGGCATTCTTTACATGCAGCCTTTCAGTAGCTAACTTACCTGCCAGCCTCACAGTGACAAAGACCACACACTAGAGTCTGATTATTGCACAATAAACTATTTGCCGCCTGTCAAGAAATGAAGACATGATGAACATGATTATTCAAATTGATTAAAATACTCACAAATAATACTGCTAACCAAATGCAGAATTAAGCAGAAAACAGACAAGGGATATTGAAAATAATTACAAAGTTTGTAATAGTCACAGCTTAACAACTGCCACAAGGTATACAATTTGTCTATCTGATATTGTGTTTGTGTACCTTGACTCATATGAACTACAGTGTACTCGAGGGAGTACAAAAACTACATTTCACCACTTACGTCTCGTAGAGTGAAAGCGCAACAAAAACGTGTTATGTTTCTGCGCAATAAGCATTCCCAACTAATCAATACCAATCACTATCCAATAAGCCAAATACGTTCCGCTCACACTTACACGCACTGCATTGAGTTTTGTATCTAAGCAAAAATCAAGTCTCCTACTGAACACAATAAAATGAAGGGTACATGTACATAGCAATGTCAGATCATGTCCGACCAACTCCTAATTTGGTCTAACATTGTGTCAGGCTAATTCTAAACTTTTATATCCACCCCCTGCATATACAGTAGCTGTCAAAACAAAAGTTTCATTACTTAGCACACCATTACTGTTGCACGGTGGTTAAGAAAAACGGCATACATGCTGGCAAAACTGTACGACATGTGAACGCTGGATTTCTCACTAATATAATCACCAAAGGTAACCGAGGTGTCTTATTTTATGGTACATTCATTTTAATCATAAGCGAATGCGCTTACACTGTATTCCAAGCATGCATTCACGTCAAAGCATAAGCATTTATTGTCCACTCATTCTGCTTCTGTCTTGTCATCTGACAATACATGTACGCGCTGTCGCAAAATGTCCGACCAAAGCTAGCGACCGCTGTATGAAGGTTGAGAAGTTGCCTGGAATCATGCCCTGTTATTTATAGCCCTGTTGAATCGTTCAAGAACTGCAAATTATCTTGAACCTTCAGCTATATGCGATACAGTCGTGTACACTCTGTCTTCCAGCATTTATTATCACGGCGAGAATATTTTAATGGCAATGTTGTCATTTATTCAAACACTGAGATGTGAACATAAATTTTGCTTGAGTTAAAATTAACCTAACCATGACATTATGGCACTGCGCATATACAGACTCACCGTTCAACGATCATGGCGTTGTAAGTAATGTAAACTTTCTTTTTGACCACTATTGTACACTGTATACATGTATGTACAACAATTCCACAATACTCCAGATTACATGTAGTATGCTTCTGGTTCAGAGTCAACACCTCCATTACTCCGCACAAACAAAATAAACACTTGGATAGGTCCTAAATATTTATCTTTGAGGGTGTGTGCATGTGGGATACTATTTCATGCACAAGCAGTGGACAAGCATGCGAACACTGTCATTCATTAAATCAATACTGTAGTAACATACTACACACATAGTTCAGTACTGTACATGTATATGTATGTATTGTCGCATAAGTACTACATATGTACAGTGTACGATCGATGTACATGTATACCACACCATACACAGCACATGTACAGGATATTGAGCATGTAGCACGTACCGGTTTAGACTCACAGGCACATTGACAATTGGGGTTAATTTCAATGGTAATTTGTTGTGCCAATGCCGGAATTCTAAGTGGAACACTACCAAAAAAGATAAGAATACAAATGTATTCACAAGACACCAGCCACACTGAGAAGTTTACAATTAATATTAAAGCACATGTACAATAGTAGCAGCTTGTCACACAGAACATTTACAACGTACAGTACGCAAACTTCAGCTTCTATTATTCGTTTTGTTACTGCAGTACCCCTAAATGTGGACTCCCTGAAATGACACCACACTATCGCTACATGTAGGTCCCAAACAAGTCACTTTGGAATGTTCAAACCTCTGAGGACACCCTGATAATCAGGACACTTTAATAAAGTGTCTGCATTTAGAGGTTCCACTGTAATCCACAAAACACCTCAACCACACAAGCAATATCATTGCAATTTTAGATACAGGACATACACGATATTGTTTTGCGGAGTTGATGGACAGTGAGTAAGACCAACAGTGACACGGAAGACCACTTCTTTCTCCAGACTGACATCATTACAGCCACTAGGCAATGAACTAAGAAATAAAAAATGAGCAATTATACGTAATTTTTACACAAACCCCTGAAACACTGAAAAATACATGTACTGCTACACACATGTACTGGGAAAAACCGTCAGTGCACAACACCAACACATAGTGTACAGCAGAAGAAATTTAAATTATACACTGTTCACATGGTGTGTGGCGCATAGAACAAATGTACAAACACATCAACATTGTTGCACTTAACAAAACATTAACACCACGAACAGATGGCATTCAAATGCCGAGCAAATGCATGATACAATAGTGTATAACTGTTATCTTTGTATTGTATCACTTCATTATGTACCCATGTGTGAATAAAATACACTTTAAGAAGTACATGTACATGTAACGCAGTGCAGTACCTGTTACATCCCATTATGGGCTGAACTGTAATGTTAACACCATTCACTGCAGGGACTGAAAATTTAATAAGCCCTATGGCTTTCTGCAAAAGAAAATAAAAAGATTTACAGTTAGTCGATACCCAAGAATGAGTTCTGGAACACACCAGATATTGGTCATTGATGACTTGAAGAATGTTGGTCGAGTTTTTAGAAAGGATAGCCACAGAACTCTCCGGAATATCCATTACCTTGGCTATAGCCTGTAGTATGCATGCAAATTTGATATAAAACATTATCTGACAAAAACCATGCTTGTGCTTCTTTTGATTTTCTGGGAGTCTGCTGCAGTGCACATGTACACTGTACATGTACAGTACATGTATGTAATGTCCTCAACAAAATGATTCTTAAACATTGAAAATTGGATTGCCTATGAAGGAGTTACCTGTATGAGGCATTGTATTTCTAATTAACCATACATTCCAATGCAAATACTGTATCGTTAGCATTTTACTAGTGATTGATAACATATTATAACAAGTCTACATGTACAT